>JAWWES010000133.1:71885374-71898583 GCA_035583135.1 Lophotriccus pileatus
CTTGGACACTTCCAGGGATCCAGGGGCAGCCACAGCTTCTCTGCCCAACCTGTGCCAGGGCCTCCCCACCCTCACAGAGAAAAATTTCTTCCCAATATCCCATTTAAATCCACCCTCTTGAGCTTAAAAACCGAGCCAAGATTTTACTACAAACCCCGTTATTCTTTACACTGATGTGCTGCCACTTCCCTGGGAAAGGCGTTTCTGCCATCATTTCCTCTCCCCTCCTCTGCCCCACACCTTGGTTTCCCACTCAGAGCCCTCCAGCTTGCACAGGTTCCCCTCCTGCAAATGATGTCATGACTGAGGCAAACAAAACCCACAATAAAAGCTTTTCCTTGCTCTCTCCTCCCGCAGCTCTGAATGAACTCTGGGAATAGCCTGGGTTTGTCACCGTGCAAAATGTAGGTCAAAAGTCTGCGTGGTTTGCACAGGGATGACTTGGGTGTCATCTGCCTGCAGGCAGATGGGAACTGAGTCATCTGCTGCTGCATCACTCCCTGCTCTTCTCCTTCCCCAATCCCGGGTTCTCTTTCCCTACCATCGGATTATGGCTGAGGGAATGCAGTGACACCAAAACACCGGGAGGGCAATGCCCTGGGACGTGCAGGGAGGGGATATTTCCCATTTCTTTCCTGTGGGGGCTGGGCCTCTTTCCCAACACAGCTCCTGCCACTTTTTAAAGATAACACCAATTCGGATTTTCTTCATTCACCTGCTGTGTTTGTTCTTTCACCAGGAGAAATTATCACTTGGGAACAGAAAATAAACATATAAAAGAGGTTATTTGACCCACAGGAAGAAGAGTTCTCCACCATTTCCACCACTGCTTCTTTTTGGGAGGTGGCCTGGCCCTTTGGCACCCCTTGCTTTTATATTCCCTCGATCCCAAAATTCTACCAAAAACGACCCTTTTCTCAGCAACTGCCCCAAAAATTCTGCTAAGACCTTTCCATCAAGGTAGGGGAGGTTCCACAACCTCCTGCAACTTCCACCCCAACAGCAGGGGTACAAGAACCAGTAGAAACACCAAAAATACCCCATTTGACCACGGACACAGCTTAAAACCCCACCTCATCCTGCCCACTGTCACCGAAGGAATAAGCAGTAATTTAATAAAGGGGTTTTTCCCCCCTCTTACCTCTTTGTTGGTGACTCCTGGGGGCAGAGTCCCATGTTTGTAGTCCTCCAACAGCTGCACTGCTTCCTTCAGGCGACTCTGCCAAGGAAAACAACCGTGGTCTGTGATCCTGATCCTGCACCGAATCATTTACGGATTAAAGGTTGTAAACTGTATTGTCTTTTGTGCAAACCTCGCCATGGAATCATCGAAACACAGAATGCTTTGGGTTGGGAGGGACCTTAAAGATCAATTCCAACCCCCTGCCATGGGCAGGGACACTTTCCACCAGCCCAGGCTGCTCCAACCTGGCCTTGGACACTTCCAGGGATCCAGGGGCAGCCACAGCTTCTCTGCCCAACCTGGGCCAGGGCATCTCCACCCTCATAGACAGCAATTCCTTCCCAATATCCCATTTCTCCCTACCCTCTGGCAGTGGGAAGCCATTCCCCTTTGTCCCAATACTCCAGGCCCTTGTGAAAAATCCAATCTAAATCTGTCCTCTTTCAGCTTCAATCCATTATGACGGGTCCTTTTATCCGTAAGATATAAAAGGAAAGAAAGATGTGCACACTTGTTTCTGCTGGTTGGCACAGCCCTGCTGGTTTTTATCTAGCTGAAGGAAAACAGTCAGAGGTGAAGAGGAAGAAATAAAAAGAGAAAACAGAAAAAACCTCCCCTGGCAACTCATCTATAGAAGTCAAAATAAAGCAAGCTAAAAGTCTCTCCATAACAAGCACCTCCTTTAAGGACTCAGTGCTCCCCAAAAAGTCCTGTTCTCTCTAAAACTAGGAGGGTTTGGATGATCCTCTGAGGGACGGGGGGGGATTGTCGGGGTAGGACTGAATGATCCTGGTGGGTCCCTTCCAGCTCAGGATATTCTGATTCCATGATTTCATGTGTTCAAGGAACCACAGGAACACTAAGCCTGCCAGAATCACCAGTTTACACCCAGAACAGTTATTCACATATATATATATATAAATATAAAAAGCTTTCTGCTGCTGAAGCAAAGTCTATATAAACACATAATAATTTCAAGAACCACATATGTAATAATTTCAATAAATATAGACAGTATGATCTTAGAGGTCTTCTCCAGCCTTAAGGATTCTATGATCTTACAATTCTACATTGTGTGTATATAAACAATATTATATAGACTATATATGTATATTTATATATATACTTATTGTATATTAATATATACACATCAATATATTAACATGTGCATATATTATATATATCAATATATTAATATATAAATCTGTGTTATTATTATATACATATATTAATATATGTATATCCACATATTATGTATTAATATATACATAACTTTACAGGTATTTTATTTGCATATTAATCTATGTATATTATATAATATTATAGTATATATGTATATGAAGATATACCTTTCCCCCTTGAAAATACATAAATTTCTACAAAATATATATATATATTTCTAATTGAAATCAAAAACTCCCCAGGGCAGAAGCAAACAGTGCTTTGATCAGCCCAAGCTGAAGAGGGAACGAGTCAGGATACAACGAGCAGCTTTGGTGGGGATAAATCTGCTGCTCCACCTGCAGAAAGCACCGGGGTCACCAAGCAAAGCCTCCCAAGTATTTGGCAGCTTTTCCAACATCAACACCAGAGAAATTACAGAAACACGGGGTGTTTTGCCCAAACTATCCCGGAATGTGACGGTGGCTCGTGTGGATTTAGAGCAATCCCGTCAAGGCGAGCGTCCCGGAGCTCGTTAGGAACCCGCATCCATGGAATCGGGGAAACTACTTCCCTGCCTTTCACGCCAACATCAAAGAGTACTTTGTTGTTTCCTTGGAAGCACCAGCACTTAACCACCAACCTGAAAGCAGCAATTAACGAAGGACCATTGACCTCGAAACATTCCACACGCGGGACATCTGGAATTGTGGTTGGGATCGGACGCATGGCCGGTTTTATGGCGGCTGAGCTCCCATCGCCAGCACCGCCTCATTCCCTAGTTTTTTTGTGTGTGTGTGTGTGCTTTATAAATTTTTCCAGGGATTAGGAGCTACTCAGCAGAGCAGGGAGTCTGCACAAAGGCACCAAGTGAGGTTGAGAACCAGAGAGGAAAAACCTTGGCAAAAACCCTTCACGTTCGTGGCGAAATGCGGGCTCGGAGACGGGGCTCGGTTGTGCTGGTCCAGCTCAGTGTTCCCAGCCACACTCACAGCCCTGTGTCACCACACACATGCAACAAGTGATAAATTTTCAGGTTTCTAGACCATTTCTGGGAATGCTGCCCTGAAATTGGTTTCCTCTTCCACTCAGCTCCGTGCCTGACATGCCCCTCCAGAAACAGATGTGGATCGTCCTTCTCACACTTTCCTAAGCCACTTTTTGGGGATTTAGGATCACAGAATATCCTGAACTGATCCACAAAGATCATGAAAATCCAGCTCCTGACTTCCCAGAGTTCTCTGCATTTTTTCCTACCAGGTGGGGCTTTGGTCCACTTGATGATTCCAGCACAATCCATTCCCCATCCCAAAAGGACCAGGGGGTGTTGAGAGCATGAAAGATCTCAAATAAAGACATTTAAGGCCCACACTAGACTGTATTTTAGTACCAGGTGTGGGCACCTTCTTTTCCTCTTCTATTCCCATTTTATTGGGCTATTGGGGAATTCAGAAAGCCATATCCATCAGTTTTTAGGGATGTTTGAGTATCAAAGATGGATGATTGAGCATGTTCAGGAATCCCACCTTCCTTCAAAGGCTAGGCAATCCCATTTCACCTAAAAACTTGCCCATAGAAACACTGTGCCTTGCTCCAAAAATCAGGAAAATACTTCATATATAAAAGTTTTCATGGCTGGTTCACAAAAACCCTTCCACACTTGCTAAATCTGCCTTAAAAATTAAACTCAGCTTAATAAAAAATGATGTGCAAGTGGTAGAGTGAATATGTGAGTCCTTTCCTGGAAGGAGCTTGCAGTCTTTAAGAGCAGAAATGTGTCTTGAATGTTTCAGTGGATAAGACCAGTCACTGGGCATCCTTTTCCATGACTATCCAACATCCCAGACAGAGAAATGAGACCTTATTTCTTAAGCCAAGTCCTCCTGACATCAGACAAAAGAGAAGAGTTCTGAATCAGGGTGGTATTTTCTGGTGATGCAGCACTGGGTGACTTTCTGTTCCCCCAGAAGGGTTTAGGATCTCACAGGGAAGAAAAGCTGATCTTGGGAACTGGACACAAGGGATGAAATCCAACATCATGGACAGGCTCAAATTCCTGCAAGACCCTCAGGGCTCTGTGGCTGGAATGATCAACTGCAATAAACCCCAGTTCAGAGTGTTGGTTGATCCCTGGAAAACCATGAAGTGCCGCAGCCATGAGAAACAAATCAGATTTTTGGGCTGTTTCAGGCACTTCCAGCCTGTAAAGAGGAGCAATCCTACAAGATCACAACAGGACTTGAGTGCCTTGAAGTTGTTCTTGACAGCTCCGGGCCTTATGGGTGTTTAAAAATATCAGATCAGGACGAAGTTATTACCTAGAAAGAGCATCAATAAATTACAGTTGTATAATATCAAAGACAGCCTGATAATCCAGAGGTGAAAAACCTGACAGCTGACTGCCTAATGACTGCAGATCCAGGGAAGACAACCCTTCTTGCCTCCAAAGCTGGAAAATAACTCAGGAGTGCCAGCACAACATTCTGGAGAGCCATTTGTGCTCATTACTGGTATGTGTTTTTGTCACTGAAATTACCTACACTGCGTGTCTTGCAAATTATCTCCCCAGAACAGCATGTAACTCTGAATGAAAAACTGGGAGGAAGAGATGAATGGGTCTGTGTTCTATTTTTTTTTTTTTTTCCTCCTTCTCTTGAGGAAATCTTAGTAGTTACTATAACAACCCTGGCCAGATCCCATCTTGTTTAGTGTGGTAACAAACAGAAAACAAAAAAGCTCAAAAAAAAAAAATCGCAGTCTTCACGAATTTCCTCTTTCAGCTCTGTGGGGAGAGAGGGGGAACTTTTGCAGGGAGAGGAGTCCTGGCCCAACAGGGCCGAGGGTTCCCGAGGGCGACAAAGGAGCGGCACAAAAAGGTGAACAGAAGTGTTCAAACCAAAGTTTGTGCCAAGGAGACGTTTTTCACAAGGCTCGGAGGGGTTCAGGTGGTTTCAGCAGACAAGCCAACAAAATTTGGGGGGAAAGATGCTGTTGCCTCGTATCCCTTCTGGAAAAGCCAAGCACGTTCTTTTAACCAGAACCTCCAGGGGAAAAAAAAAATAGGAGCAAACTTTACAACGTGCAACAGCTCCAAATGCCAACGAGCTGCACTCCCTGGCTTTCAGCACGATGCAGCATCACTGTGAGAGCTGATAATGTCTAAGATTACACTTCATCTCCACTTTAACAGGAAAAAAAAAAAAGAGGTCTGTCTACAAGGTTGTGCTCCTGTTTCAATATTTATTGTTGCTTGATTTCTCTGCTGCTGCCTGTGGGATGAAGTGTCACTCGAGATTTTACAGCATCACTTAGGGAAAAAAAAAAAAAGCAAACCAACCACCAAACACAAACCCCGCCACCACGTTTTTTTCCTCTTAGTGTGTATCATTTCCTACCCCCTTTGCTGGGAGGAAAAAAAAAACCCACAAACTAGAGCACTTCTCGTGGTGGATGATGGGGTCTCAGCTCTCACAATAGGGTGCTAGACAGACCATCTGCGCCCGGAGGATGTTCCTACAAACCTCAGCCCACGAGCGGAGCCAGGGATCCACCGCGCGCAGCCGTTCTCCACGGGCTCCACGGGCTCCACCACAGCAGCCAGAGCCATGTCCAGCTGGGAAGCACCACCCAGCAACAACAGGGCTTTGGGGAGAGGCTCAGTTGTTGCTTTGTGGGGAACAAACACAGCTGGAGGACACAACGGGTTGGGATGGCAGCTCAGCTCGCTGAGGAGTACGGAACGGGCCACCACTGATCCATGAGGATGGCTGGGCATGAGCCTGCACCAGCATGATCTCTGGCACAACTTGGATTCAAACCATCCAGCCCTCTGCCAAGTCATTCCCAGTCACAGATGGGGAGTTACCAGGGGCCAGGACAGCTGCCTGCAGGGAGAGGGAGAGCGCTCGGCTGCACGAACAACCTACGCCAGCTGCTGCACAGCCAAAACCCACCTCCTGACTCAGCCTGAATCACAGAACCACACAACTGTTCAGGTTGGAAAAGCCCTGGAAGAACATGGAGTCCAACCATCCACCCAGCACTGCCAAGGCCACCACTGACCCCTGTCCCCAAGTGCCACATCCATGGCTTTGAGATCCCTCCAGGGATGGAAACTCCACCCCTGCCCTGGGCAGCTGTGCCAGGGTTGGATAAACCTTTCCAGGAAGATTTTTTCCCTAATATCCAATCTCAACCTGTCCTGACACAGCCTGAGGCCATTTTCTTCTTGTCCTGCTCCTTGTTCTCTGGGAGATCAAACCCCTCCAGGTTCCCCCTTCCTGTCAGGGAGTTGTGAGAGCGAGAAGGTCCCCCCGAGCCTCCTTTTCTCCAGGCTGCCGTTCAGGAAGAGGAAGAACCAAACCAGAGGTGCCAGCAGGAAATTATCCCACATCACACCGAGCTGGTGGCCACCTCCAAGGACCCTTTGATGACATCCCAAATCCCTCTCAGCCATCGCTCCAGCACCGTGGCAGGACAGAGGACAACCACGTTGTGTCCCACAGGAGCTTCCACACACACACACGTCACTCAGACACCTCCACCCAGCATGTCAGCTCTGGTACTGATTTTTCACCTTGCCCCCCTCTCTCCAGGGCACAGGAAGATCTGGAAGATCTGTGCCTTGCCTCCTCTTGGATCCCAACCGAGGCCTGCACATGGCTCGGAGCTGCCTCCAGAAACCCATATGTGCACATACAGACCATAATAAGAGTCGTCGTGCCAGGAGCATGACAACATTCCTGCCACAGAATCAACACAGAAAGAGAGGCAAGTTCTGCCCCGGCGGGTTTTGAGAGGAAACCCACCGATGGGATGGGGTATGTTGGGACAGTTGATACAATCCAATGTCTTGCTCTGCTTGGGTTGGGGTTTTGGGGCGGGTGATCCGCTGAGAGCAGGAGTTTTCACCCGGTTTCACGCTCGGCCCAACTGGCACACGACCCAAACCAAGAGCCTCCTGGCCACCAGCACCTCAGATTCCACGCAGGGTAGGGAAATCCAGCTGTGCCGTGCCGTCAGCCGCGCCGCGATCCCCGAGCCTGTCTCGCTGCTCCAGGGATGACACATACGGCAGACTTGACTCCAGCTGGCCCCATTGTATTGGATCCACAGTGACAGACAACAGGAGCCAGAAACTTTTTGTTCGAGTGGAGCCAGCAGATGTGACACTGAATAAACACAGACAGTCAATCTGCTGAGTAAGAAGGTATCGTTCATATAAATAACATACATCTAATCCTGCTTCCATTTTAAACCCAAATATGGGAATGCAAGATGCTCGGAGCTCTGCAGACTTAGGCTCTGAACAATGAGATAAAAGCAAAGGCAGATAACACACAGCCCTTTCTCAGCTCAGCTTCCTCCTTATTTCACTTTTCCGTCTGGAATTATTACCGGATCTTTCTCCAAGGAAGAGCTTCCCACGGAGCGTTCACAGCGTGTCCAGGTTAATGGCAGATGGGAGAAGTTTCCCCTATCAAAATAACCTGCTGCCGCCGATGGACCTTAATTACAGAGCAATTAAAAGCATTATTCCAACCATTCTGACCTCACAGGTTTCAAAACCAGGCGTTGCACCCACCGAGGGGTCTCTGGTGGTCCTCGGCGACAGGGACCTGTGGGCCTCTGAAGTGACACGTTTCCCACTTGTTGGAAGAGTTTGCAAATTTGCAGCTGCCAAAAAAATGATTTCATTAGAGAGCTGGTAATGAGGTGAATTAGCACAGGAGAAAACCTCCTCTTTAGAGGTGGCTGCAACGTTGGCACGAGGTCGGGGCCTCACTTCAACTCATCTGCTCGCAGAGAGCAAGAAAAACCCGGAGGTGAGTTTGAGACAGATAATTATTCTACCAGGAGCCACTGGAAGATAAAAGCACAGGTACAACACAATCCCCCGGGGATTACTCCTCTGAAAGACAGGGAAATGTTTAATTGTGTTTAAAAAAAAATCTGCCTTACTGAAAAAGAAATGAGTAAGAGAGGAGTGTCACTGAGACTAATTACACTCGGTATCACTCGATTCCCCGCTCGGAGGGATCGCTCCATCCTTGCCCAAAACACAGCCACCAGCAGGATGTGAGGATGTAACACCAGCAATTACCAAAAAAAAAAAGGATGCAGAAAAATAAACCATTATTACATTTTCCACGGGATTAACCTCCGCTCTCCTTAGAGACTTGTTTATCTAATTTCCCCCCCCCTCCTTTTCTAGTGAGCTCCTCCAAGACAAACAGCAATTTATTTGTTCCCTGAGAACCCTGGGCCTGGAAGATGCAGCCATCTGTCAGCGGGAAGGAGCTCTCCGAGCTCGGCTGTGTCTCATCAAACCCTTTTCCTAGATTTTAATTTGCCACCTCAGTTATCAAAGGAAACCAAACAGCTTTGAGTTCTACCCGTAGACACACGACTTATTCCAGAGCAGGAGATCAGACACACAGAGCAGAGCCAGGACAGGCAAAAAGCACATTTAATGCCCCAAGAAGTGCTTCTTGTGACCCTCAAGTGTGTGTTTTGCCAAGGGAGTTCCTTGGAAAGAGAACTCACGTGGGCATCACGAAATGTGCTACAGGGTCTTCTGAGGTATCACTATCACGTAATTCAGACTCCCAGAGAAAACAGACAGAGGGAATTTCCACCCTTGGAAAGCCACCAAGCCATTGCTGAAGACCATGAAGTTCAGACCTGTCCTTACAGGGCTCCACAGAAGGACACCAAAGCTCCCTTATTTGCTCAGGTTCAGTTTGGGGCCCCAAATTGCTTCATTTTGATCACTGTATAAAACCCAGAGTTTGGTCCTGCACTGTGCACGGCGAGTTCCCCAGATTAAAATATATAAATTAAGAATTTAATACATTGAAAAGAAAACAAATAGATTAAATAGATTACACACACCTTGTATTAAAAGGGATGGGAGAAAGGTGAGGACTATTGTTAGAATATGGAAATCAAATTAAGAGGAATTTGAACTAAGCAGAACTGGATGGATGATCTCCACCCAAAAGAATTCTCCTCCAAAAAAAAGAGGTAAAGAAAACAAAATTCACCCAAAAAATGGGTAAAATCACCTGTTTCTGTCCTACCTCTGTCCAGGTGACTTTGACCCGGGAGCACCTGGTCCAGGTTCCTCCTCAAACATCCCAGGGAAACACAAGCAACACCTCCCAGGAAAACACACCGCGAACATCAGCTCTGCAAAGCTTTCCAGTGCAAATTCACCAGGTCAGAGAGGGGATTTCAGCACCACCACGGGCTGGAGGGTTCCCCACGCTGCCAAAAACGCTCCTTCAACTCTCACTGCCTTGCACTGAGCACAGAATCGTGGAATCATGGAATGGGCTGGGTTGGAAGGGTCCTGAAAGTGGAATCTTCAGTTTGATGGTGCCAGAACAGCTGCTTTATTTTCTGCCCTTCCCCTCCAGATTAACATCATGACACACCTTATCCTTAGAATTTTTTTGGGGAAAAATGCTGATTTAGAATAGAAAAGATTATTTAAAGTTGCATTGGGTCTTCCCCCCCACCCCCTGCCAACACAGTGCAGTTCCCCACCGGCAGTTCAGTGGAGCAGTTCAGCTCCCTGGGGCTTGAGATTTGCTTGCAGGTGTGTTTTCACCTTAAAACTACCCCACTTCAAAACAGAAAGAAAGAGAAAGGGAAAAAATAAAAAAGGAAAAAAGCAGCTGCCCTCCACTGAAAGCAAAATCCCAAGTTTTCTGGCCAACAGGCAGAATCACAAGCAGAAATATTCCTTCTGTGCGTTCCCCATCACTCGCAGTCAGTATTTCATGAAAGCAATCAACTGAACTAATTCTGGACAACATGAAATGGAAATAAAGGACCAGAAATCCAAAAACCTGCTGTAAACAGGTTAATAACTGAGGAGAAAAACTATAGAGAAGCTCTTTTTGAGTGCAGGCACTGCACAACGTTCACAAACCCACCCAGCTCACGTCCTACATGGAATTAATATTTGCTCTCTCATCTCCCCCCACCCCCTGCATTTTTTTTTTTTTTCCACGAAGAGCTGGAGGAATTTTCCTTCTGGGAAGGTTAAATCAGTGGCAAGTTTGCCTGAGACCAGTTCAGGGGCTCACCAGTCACTAGAGGGAGGTGGATTCACCGAGGGATAACACAAAGCGAGTTTCAGTTCGGATTTAACAGTTGGGCAATCAATCAACTGTGAGACACAAACCCACTGGAAACCTGGGTTTCATTACTTGTGCTGTTCACAGAAGAAATTGTTTTTAATCTAAAGCTGTCTAATGACCAGTACTCTGCCCAAGCCCAAGGTGTGTGTGTTTTACCTCAGTCACAAAGAGAGTGCGAGGGTCGATGATGTCCAAGAAGTGCCTGAATCTGCCATAAAATGAAGTCTGGAAAAACAAGAAAAGGAAACAAAACACGGTCAGGGAGAAATTGCCTTTCACCTGCTGCAGAGAAAGGGTTTTATTTCCTTTGCAGAATTAAGTAGCAACTAAAAATATGTAATATAGAATGTACTTAAAGGGAATTTTTGATAGGAGGTCTGGAAGGAAAAGGTGAGGACTTGAACCTTGATAATGGGACATCAATCCAGATGCTTTAATAAAGGGATACCATCAAGCTGCTAAAATAGCCTTTACTTTTTCCCCCCCAAAATGAAATATGGCCTGTGGGCCTCCTGGGAAATGCCAAAGCCACAAAAATCCAACATGCAGCTCCAGACCTCCCACACTGAGCAACATTCCTGAGGGAATTCCCATCCTGCAATGTCTTTAACACAGCCCTTGTGCTGCTCATCCTCATTCCTGCCAACATCCAGCTCACAGGACCAGCAGCACCAGGGGGTCATGGATTTTGGGGGACAGACTACCATGGAGAGAGAGGTTGTGGATTCCCCATCCCTGGAAGTGTCCAAGGCCAGGTTGGACAGGGCTTGGAGCAACCTGGGATAGGGGAAGGTGTCCCTGCCCTGGATAATCTTCAAAGTCCCTTCTAACCCAAAGCATTCAGGATTCTCTAGATCCCTTTCTGGTCCTTCAAACACTTGCTGCTCCCAGCAAGAGCATCTTTCCCCAGCGTTATCCCCACACAAACACAGCCAGCTTGGATTTTTCCAGATGTGCCTCTAAGAACAAGCCCAACTAGACCAGGCTGCTCAGGGTTCTATCCAACCTGGCCTTGAACACTTGAAGAACCAGGAAGAGAGTCTGAAAGAAGGGGGAGAGATCAGTGAAATGGGATGGGAAGATCACGGGCAGCTCCAAAGGAAAGGAGAGAAGGAGGCTCGGCATTTAGAAAATAAAAATAAAAATGGAATTTATGCAAACCCAAAGCACCAGACCATGAAATGTTGATATACTAAGGGCACTCAGGATACATTTACATCATCACTCCAGCATCAGTCTGGATTCTTTGATCTGGATGCAGGTGAGTGCCAGACCCTTGTCCAGATACCGGCAAAGCCAAGAGGACACAGGACATTGTTCCAATGGTCCCTCTCTGCCCTGTGGCTTCTCCCCAGCAAAATTCCCAGCACATCATGGACGTGGAAAGGACCACAGTCATGGAGAGCAGGGATTTCCACATCTCCTCAAAGCCCAGGACCCCTCTGTCCGGGCGTTCTCCAGCCACGTGCCGGCAAATCTCCTGCTGCGTTTTTAATGCGAGGGATGTGCTATAAATAAAGGACTGGAGCGTGGATACAGCACCAAGAACAGCGTTTAATCACTGCCTGGCAGCGCTCTCTGAAACGTGCCGCTTCTCCTCTGCTCCATCCATCAAGCACAGAGAAACACCAGGCATTCTGCCCCCTGATTCCAGCAGAAATCCCTCTCCGAGGGCCTTTTCCAGAGCACCTCGAGCTGCAAACCCCTCAAACCTCACAACCACCTCACCACACCCCTGCTCACAAAACTCTCTGTTATTTTAACACTTTAAAAAAAAAAAGAAGAAACTCCCCTCAATGAATCCAAATCACTGCACACAACTTTGGAGGGGGGGGAATAAAAAAAGCACAGCAGTTTTTAATTGGCGTGGATTTAATTAACACTAACCCTGGTACTTTCTGGCCTTCCCGAGCCTGCAATTTTGCTGCCTCAATTTTTATTCTGAGGGCAAAGCTCCCCTGCAGACACCACTGCCCTGGCCATCCTTCCCATCCCGGAGGGATGTGACTAATCCCTGACTCACCGGGCCCCTCCTGACGTTCTCCCCATCCTCAGATCCTCGGCTCCCACATCCCATCAGCCCTCTCCCACTGCCCATCCCTCAGTGCCAAGCAGACAGGGGAGAATCCAGTTGGAATTAGGTGGTTTAAACAAGAACAGAACGTGGTGGGGTGGGGTGGGGGGGTGTTTAAATTTAAGTGGTCTCGATTTCTCTCCGCTGCTTTTCTCTCCGTGACATTCATTTCACAGGGAGGGGAAAACAACATTAAATAGAATCAAACAGAACATCAATATTTTACACCCACTTAAGCAAGGTGTAAATGTCAAGGAAGAGGGAAGGAGACCATGAGTCCAAATGTGCAGTATATAAATGTTATTTTTTGAAGTACAGATTTCAGCTCCCAAGCTGAGGGAGCCGATCCCAGATCCCAGGGTTGTGGTTTGGTTGGTTCAGCTCCAGCCCTGGGCTCCTACCCCTGATCCTGCTCGGTCAAGCTCAGCAACACCCAGCTCAGGACAGGTTTGAGCAGCTCAAACCCATCCTGATGCAATCCCATTCCCACATTCCCTCCTGCCCAGTGCTGGCACTGACCCGATGCTTCAGCTGCCTGATCCAGGAGCTGAGTGCCCAAAACCTAATCCTCAAATCATGGAATCACAGGCTGGTTTGGGTTGGAAGGGACCTTCAAGACCATCTCATTCCACCCCCTGCCA
>JAWWES010000133.1:71905762-71921013 GCA_035583135.1 Lophotriccus pileatus
TGGAGCAGTTCCTGGAGAATTGCAGCCTCTGGAAAGGACTCAATGGGAAGAGTTAATGGAAAACTGTCTCCCGTGGGAGGGACCCCCCAAACTGGAGCAGGGGAAGAGGGCGAGGAGTCCAACCCCTGTGCAGACAATGTATGATTGTAGCCTCCATTCCCTGTAGGAGAGAATTCAGGAGTCTGGGAAGAAGGGAAGGGTGAGGGGGAGAGGGTGATTTAATATTTGGGTTTATTTCCTATTTATACCCTGCTCTGATTTGATCAATTAAACTAATTTCCCCAAATCAAGTTGCCCATGACACCAACCAGTGAGTGAGCCCTCCCTGCCCTTATCCCGAACCCACGAGCCTTTCCTTGGATTTTCTCTCCCTGCCCAGCCGAGGAAGGGAAAGAGAGCAGCTCTGGGGGGCACCCAGGACTCAGTGAGGGAGATTTGGGGGTCTCAGGGAGCCACCCCACAGGGGACAGCTGGGAGTGGGGCTGGGCTTTCCTGCTGGCTCCGGGAGGAAGTCACAGGAACATTCCTTGTCAGCTTCCATCTGCAAAGCCAGATTTGAAGCAAACTTGAGGCGGGCAGTGAAAACTCCCGGCTTGGAACAACAAACCCAGCCAGTTCTTCCTGCAGGGACGGGGATTATTTCCATCAGTCCCAAATCTGTGCTCAAGACAAGCAGAGACACCCGATGGAATCACACACGATCGTTCCAGCAGGACTTTTGGGGCTTTAAATCCTTCTTTTTCCCCCGACTTCCAGACTCCAGCTCTCCCAGTGACTGCTCTCTGCTCACCCTCTGCTGCCTGGGGAAGCCCAAACTGGCCCAGTCTCAGTCCAAGCTGCTTTTCCTCAGGGTGGATCAGCTTTCAGAGGGTCACAGCTCAGCGCTCCGATCCCACAAAACAACTTGCCAAACATTTTCCGTGCCCGGCCCATCCAGGCTCTCGGGGTTAACATGATCCCCCCCTCCAGACAGGTGCTGAGCTCTGCGAGGGCCTGGATCCAGCTGGATGAAAAATAAACCGGGATTAGAGCTAAGGAAACTCTTCTGTTGGAGCAGCAAAGTCATTTCCAGGAGCTTAAGGGGAGTTAATTTTTGAGGAGGCGACTGGAGAAAGAAGCAGGTGCTGAGAAGGAAAACGGCTGAGTGGTGAAAGGTGGGAGGGATTTGGGGCTGAGGGGCTGCAGGAGAAGGTCTGGGAGGTGGATCAGTGCAGAGGAGAGGGAGGTGAATCATCCCAGAATTGCCTTTTCCCGGGAGCAGCAGCATGGATGGAGCCAGGTTTTCCCACCAGGCATCCCGAGGCTGATCTCTCCGTGGTCTGGGATGTGACTCTCCCTCCAAGACACCACCCTGGGGTCCCTCTTCTCTATCCATTTCCCACAAATCCTCAGGAATGCAGGGGTAGAGTCAGCATGAGCAGCAGGGGAGCTGCAGGCAGATAGAATCATGGAATTTAGGTTGGGAAAGCCCTCTGAGATCACAAAGTCCAACCCTTAACCCAGCCCTGCCAAGGCCACCACTGACCCACGTCCCCAAGTGCCACATCCAGAGAGATTTTAAATCCCTCCAGGCATGGGGACTCCACTCCTGCCCTGGCCAGGCTGTTCCAATGCTTTACAACCCCTTCCATGAAGAAATTTTCCCCAGTATCCAACCTGAACCTCCCCTGGAGCAACCTGAGGCCCTTGTTCCCCGGGAGCAGAGCCCGACTCTCCTGTCTCCACCTCCTGCCAGCTCCACCCCAGCCAAGCTCCACGGCACAAAACACGACTTCAAAACCCACACAAGACACCTGAGAGACCCTTAAACCCCCTCAGGTTCTCCCATCAGCTGAAGCAGGACCGGTATCTGCGGAAGGGACTCAAAATTCCGGGGCTTGGGGACTGTTAAGGAGCTGGAAAAGCTGCTGGAGGAGTTGGACACCGTCATCCTCCTTCAGAAAATAAACAGAGAAATGTCACTCACTGTCCAAGTGCCATCAGCACAGACGCTGTTGTCAATAAATCAGAAGTATCTAGGAACAGCTTGAACAACTTTTATTTTTTTCTTTTTTTTTTTTTTTCCTTTAAAGTGCTTAAAACGTAAATAACAAGCTCTTTTAGAAACATCAGTTGCAACTATTAAAACATGAAACGCACAGAACCCGCTTCCTCGGTACGTGAAGTACGGGGAAATCAACAACTCCAAACCCCCCCTGATGCTTCTTTTCCCGCTTTGGGATGGTTTTTTTTCCACCCCACGAAACACACGGTGGTTTCTTCGTAAGGCTGAGTCTACGCTTGAGAACCCACATCCCTTCAGGTTTGTTCCAGTTTAAGGATAAACCCTGGCAGTTCTTCTGGCCCATCCCGTGACCAGGAGGAGCAGCCAAGGAGAAAATAAAAATCGCTCGGCCAAAGTTCTTGAAAAAGCGAGAAAACCCGTTTGTGGGCTGACAATGAAAGCAGAGCGACAGCACCCTGCTGGAACCAGGTGGGACAGCGTGGAAAAACAGAGTCCAAGAGAAAGGCAAAGCCACAGAGGGACTGCTATGGTTGTGTTTAAACTGGAACCAGGGAGAAGCTGCTGCTGGTCCAGCGAAACCTTGCGGTCTGCTGGGTTCAGCAGAGAGGAACAGAGCTCAGTGTGGCTCCACCAAGGAGCAGGAATGCTGCTCCTGCCCCTGGGCTGGCAAATAAATGGTGAAAAAACCAGAGATTTAGATCACTAACTATGGAGATAAACCCCAGACAGAACATGGGCAACTTGAGAACATTCCCCACCCCCCCTCCCAGTTCTTTTCCTCATCCCTTCTCTTCACAAGGTCCTCCAAACCATTTCCCTCTGGGAACTTCTAACAACAAATTAATAGCCTCTGGTTTCAGGGCTGTGGTGTAGCCAAGGCTGCTGCTCTGATGGACAGAATCAATCTGGGGGAGGGGGGTGTGGGGAAAACCCAAGGTTTTCAGGACAAGGGGGGTGGAGAAACAGAGAACAGAGACAGGAGCACCTCTAAGATGCCTTTTCCTAAACACAAGTCAATTTGTAAATACCTCAGGACTTCCAAACACTGGAGGACAGACACAAAACACCCATCACTGCTTGTTCCTTCTGCAGCTCCTCTCTCACACCCAGTGCCAAGGTACCTGTGCCAGACCCTGCCTTGGCCTCTGGAGGTGGGAGGGAGCAGCTATTGCTGGGAAGGCAGGAGGTGAGGGAGCAGTTATTGCTGGAAAGGCAGGAGACCTATTGCTGGAAAGGTAAGGGATGGAGGGAGCAGGTATTGCTGGAAAGGCAGGAGACAAGGAAGCACTTATTGCTGGAAAGGCAGGAGATGAGGAAGCACCTATTGCTGGAAACGGAGGAGTTGAGAAAGTACCTGGAAAATTGAGAATTGCTGGAAAGGCAGGAGATGAGGAAGCTCCTACTGCTGGAAAGGCAGGAGATGGAGGGAGCTCCTATTGCTGGAAAGGCAAATGAGGAAAGCATCTCTTGCTGGAGAGGCAGGAGATGGAAGGGGCAGGTATTGCTGCAAAGGCAGGTGAGGAAGCACCTGTTGCTGGAAAGGCAAATGAGGAAGCACCTATTGCTGAAAAGGCAGGAGATGAGAAAGCTCCTGTTGCTGGAAAGGCAGGAGATGAGGAAGCACCTCTTGCACGAAAGGCAGGAGATGGAAGGGGCAGGTATTGCTGGAAAGGCAGGAGATGAGGAAGCACCTCTTGCACCCCCGGCACCACCTGCTGAGCTCTGAGAGTCACTTCAGATATCGGAGTGCAAAACATTCAGGCTTTGGAGCGATAAAAGGCAGAGCTGACTAAGGCAGAGGGGGCTGAGGGAGGTGGTGAGACACGATGGAAGAGGAGGGGAGAAGGCAGGGAGGAGGTGCAGCCAGATCCTTAGAAACACTGGCACTTGTGTGTGGGGAGCACCTCCAGAGCCAGCGCTGCCAGGGAGAGCTCCAAGGAAGCAGATGTTTTTTTAGGGAGTGGGGAGCCAGTGTGGGATTCTCGTGGGAGATTTTTGGCTCTGCTCCTCCCCCTTATTAACGCCCACTTGAGCTACACCTGCCCCTTCTCCCGGCCCTCATTCCCGTGCCGTGCTGCTTTTCCAAGGCTGGACTGCATTCCAGCTGCCCACAACTCCTCCCTGCCCAAAGAGCTCCTCTGGGCACTCAGAAAGGGAATGTGGTGCTCAGGCCACGGGATCTGATTCTACAGGCAGAGAGATATTTCTGGGACTTTCTAAAATGGGAGAAACCTCTTCCTTCTGAGCCTCACGTCTTATCCCAGAATCACAAAGGGAGGAGGAACACAAAGACAGAAGGAACAGGTAGAGAAGTGCAAACCCTCAGATTATCCCATATGAGGGGCCAAGGCAGGCAGGAATTGGAAGTTCATGGCTGGTACCTTCCCAGGTAACAAATCCTCCCCCTCATATGATGGTTTAACTAGACAGGACCAAACCTCCCTCTCTCCTGACCCAATACTGCCTTTATCCAGCTGTATTTTGTCTTGGAATATCTGGCCTGCTCTTCCCTCCCTGTGTCATCTCCTGATCTCTCTGCCTCCCACATCCCATGAGCTTCCTGTGCAGAATTCCTGCCAAGGACCCAAAGCACCTGCACACAGGGGTGGGAAGGCCCTGCATGTAAAAATAAACTCACTTTTTTCGGATGAGCAGCAAAACAGAAGAGAAACCTGCCCCAGATGGGTTGTGTGGAAATGAGAGTTGGATTTCAGAGCCTTTTTGGGTGGGAAACTGCTACTGTCCTATGGCAAAAGGCACAGTTTTTCAAAGTCATGGCATAAATGGAAGTAAGGAGCGAAGAATGTGGAGGTTTTAAAAGAATCCAGTAACTCTGGGAGACAGAGAAGAGGGAGAAGATGCCTTACATGTCAAGACAGCTCAAATCCCACACCAACCAACCCTCCACCACTTCTCTAGACAAAACCCTGGCAGGATGAGAGATGGAGCAACATCCTTTCTATCCCCTTCCATGGCATCCCCAAAGCCAAATCTGTGCTGGATTCTCATTAAACCACATAAATCAGAGCCCTTTGGATGGTCCCCCCCATGGTCAGCAGCTGGGAGCACTCAGCTCCCAGCAGAGCTGGGCCCAGGAGGTCCAACAGTGGCACGTGGATGTGATCCAGCTGGAGAGGTGCTCGGCACTAGCACTGCCTGGAAGGGGGTCTGCCAGGATTCCCGGATTTTGAGCTGTGACTGGGAGTGTTTGGTGGGAGCCTGATCCCACAGGATGTCGTGCAGAGGTGGCCAGATGGTCAGACATCCATAAACTTTGGTCCAGTGGCATTTTCCTGTGGGCTTGGGGAAGATAACACAGAGCCAATGGCGGGGGCAGCCGTGGAGAGCAATTCCCACGGGATACTGAGTAGAAAACTGAGCTGTGGTTTATATACAAAGGATTCCCCCCCGAGGCACAGCCAGGCTGGGGATGGGTTGGGTGGGAAGCAAGAAGACCTCCTGGAGCCCTCATGGTGCACAAACCATCACTTTTCCATGTTGCAAGTTGAGTTTTGAGGAACTGAGGCAGCATCACCGCTCTGCACCCACGGAGTGAAGGAGCCACCACAGCTCACGGTCAGGCAGTGACATTGGATCAAGTCCTTTATGGCCTCCAACTCCTCTGCTGTCCCTTTGTGTGGCATCTCCCAGTGGTCAGGAACTGGCACAAACTGGAGCTGGCTCTTCAGACACAGACCCTTCATTCTGGGGGGGTAAATGGGGCAAGGAAGGGGAGGAGGCATCCAACAACAGCCCCGCTCTGCGATCACTGCCGTGCTGGCAGAGCCCTCCTGGGTGTGAACATCCCCACCAGTTCAACACCATCCTCCAGGCAGGGGACACCACTTCAGAAGAGAGGTGAGGAAGAGTGTGGGCAGAAGAGCAGCAGCAGCAGCAGGATGAAGCCATGGGTGAGGTGCTTTCCAGCTCTCAGATGTCCACGGGCCACTTGAAGAAGCACTGGCAGGGTGAGCGCCCGAGAAGATGGCACTTGGTCACAAGGACAGGAACCTAAGGAGGCATCTGCCTCAGGGGGGAGGGCTCTGCTCCTCCCCATAGGGTGCATGACTGCCCATCACTCACCCTACAGTTCCCTGGAGCCAGAGCTGGGAGAAGCTTGGGCTGGGAAGGAGCAGCTTTCCCGCTAAACTCTGCGAACAGAAGCCACTGGAGCCCTCTTGGAAGAGGAGGGGGGGAGTGCAGGGGTGTTTGCAGCGTGTTTACTGGAGGAGTGCTCTAGGCGAGTGCTGCTGGTCTCTGGGCAGAGGTTACTTGGTGCTGCCTTCCCCCAGTGGGATCTGCAGGAGCGTGGGAGACTGTTCCATGATGCGAACCAGCAGCTGGTCGATGTAGTTCTCCAGCTCATGGATGTGCTCCTCCTTCTTGCTCAGCTCCAGCTCCCTCTGCAGCAGGAGCTGGATGAGCTCGTCGTGGGTCAAGTGGTAATACTTGGCTGACTGGTCCAGCACGGTGGGATCCTGTGGTAGAAACCAAGAGGAACATCCAGTGAAGCAAATTCACCCCCCTGCTCCCTTTAATGTTTGCAGTGACAACCAGAGCAATCCTATCTTTGTGTCTGTCTTCTCTCCAAATCTGGAAAGGCTGGAGCATCACAGGGAAGGAGGACCCGCCCAGACCTCACCCCAGAAAAGCTGAGGGGGTTGGAACAAGATGGTCTTTAAGTCCATTCCAACCCAAACTATTCCATGGATCTATAACCAGGGATTCACTCACACACTGCACAATAAAAAGAAACCCAAACCACAGCAAGCAACGGGAGAACAACCACGGGGTGAAAAGGTCATGAGAAGGGAGGCTGGTGGGAGTCTGACATCCATCCTGAGCAACCAGGACACAGCATTAATACTCACCCTGTGGCAGGACCCTGTTCTACCTCCTGCAACAGCAGCTCTTTGCCCCTGTGGAACACCTGGAGCAGGTGTGGGCGCAGCTCTCACCTCTCAGGCGGAGGGTTCCTACCTTTAACTTCTTGGAGTCGGTTTTCTCCGGGTGGGAGGTCGGGGCCACGGGCTGGACACTGCTCGTGGTGACTGTCCTCAGCTTCTCCAGGCCATTGCTCAGGGCTGTGGTCAGGCTGGACCTGTGCTGCTGCTTCTTCTCAGCAGAGCCCTCCTGCACCGCAGCGCTCATGGGCTTCACCGGGTGGGGACTGGGGAGAACAAGGTGGGACAGTCATAACACCCTCCCCCAGCTGGGAAGAGGCACTGCTGCCCCTCCCTGTGGATTTCACAGGGATAGAACCCGCTTAGAAACTTGGGACACACCTAAATCCTGTGTGTCTGCGTTGCCCAAAGCTCTCAAAGCTCCGAGGAGAGCGAGGAGAACCCAAAAGGGTTTTTTTTCTGGGTTTAAACAAAGTCTGTTTGCTTTTCAGCAGGATGGAAAGAGAAGTGACCTGATTCTACCTTCCTGCAAGCAACAGGCACACCTGAGCACCATCCCTGGGATGGAAAGAGCCAAGGAACAGGCACACCTGAGCACCATCCCCAGGATGGGATGATCCAAACATCTACCCAGGAACTCTGCAAAGCCTCTGCTCTCAGGGGGTGCAGCAGCCACCCTGCAAAGGGTGACAATCCCAACTGCTGTGTGTCCAAACGGGGCTGGTGTCCCCGTGCCTTGTCCCTGCTGGTGGGATCAGGATGTCCCAGAGTGTCTCCCCATCGTGCTTGGAGAAGCTGCCTCAAGAGCTCCCCACTGGGGACCAAACCCTGCACCAGCAGAGCTGTAACCACCACAGTTGTGAGGAGAACACTGGGGGAGCCACCAGGACTCCTCATCACAGCCAGACCAAAAGAGAAGCAGCCCCAAATGTCACCATCACCTGGTGCATCCCCACAGCCAGGGCAGAGACACCACAGCATGTCCAAACCTTGGGACCAAACTGGAATAACTCTACAAGAACAAAATCCAGCCTTGGGATGCCAGAGGGGTAGTTTGGATGCATTCTGAAGGCAAGGGGACATTCCCCAGTGCAAGTCTGGTCACATAAATCACCATCCCACTCATTCCTGCTCAGGGGGTGGTGTGTGCAGGGCTCTGCCCCCTCCATTGGTCACTCTGAGGGGATCCAAGACGAGAAAGGACAAACCCAAGGGAATCAATCTGCTGTGGAGCAGCACCTGAGGGCCAGATCTCCATGGAGAAAGGGTCTTCAGGATGAAAGGGAATGACTGAACTCCTGATCAGCTCTCCCAGGTCTATCCATGGATGTGCCAGGCCACACAAGGTGACCAGCAGAGCCCTCTGGCCACTTGGGAAGGGGACATGGGACCCCACACCCAGTTTCCATCTCTCCTGAGGAGGACACACAACCCCAGCACTCTCAGCAACCCACAGCGGGGACCAGCTCCTCCTTCACCTGATGGAACAAAAAGACACTTTTGTCCCCAGAAAGTGTCCCTAAAGCCAAGCCTGTTCTGAGGTTGAAGGTTTTTCCTTCCAACTTTTTTTTCTGCCTAGTTTTTCCTGTCCATGTGGTATCCTAACAGGAGATGATTCTGGCAAAGGGAAGCCTGGCCATGGGGACCTGGAAAAGGTCCTTTCCAGCTTTCCTCTCTTCACGCCCTGACAATTATCACTTCTCCCCAGTCTTATGAGGCACTGCAGAACCTCAAAGCTTTCCAGAGACATCTGGAAACCCTTCCAAGGCTCTTCAATCACAGCAGCAAGTATCCAAAACACAGCAGAGGAACCAGAGCAGAGAAGTTCCAGGATTTCTCAGCCCTGTGTCACGACAGAAACCAGCACTGACAGGATGAGCAGCCCTCAGGTCCAAGCCCATTTCCATCCCAAGAGCCAGCCAGGCCTTGGATGGATGCACAACCAAGCTTGAAGATGACCATGAGCTCATCACTGCCTCGTTTTACCCTTTGGCACTGCAGGACACTTCTCTTTCCATGAAACATGGCAGGGTTCAGGAGGTTTCTGTATCCCAGCCCTGGAAATTTTGAACAAGGTTATCTGCTGCAGAATGAACAATCCAGTTAAAAGCAATTTGAGGATTTGGCCCTAAATTAGAAGAAAAAATATCAGCCAACAGCCCCAGCTCTTGCTCCTGAGATCATTTTGCTCCTCAAACCTGCACTCAAGCCAAGGAAGGATCCCACGATGAAGGGCAGGAGCTCAGCTGAGTTCTGCTGGCCCAGCCTCCTGCTTTCTCTCCCCAGGGCTGTGACCAACATTGTTCTTGGGCCAGGTGGGGTTTTACCATTTCAGTGCCCCCAATGAAGCTCCATTTGCCTCATGATCAGCGAGGCTGATCAAGTAAATCCCTGCTAGAGCTGAATAAATCACGGTTAGAGCTTGATCCCTGGGCAGACAGAGCCCAGGACAACCTTCTCCTGCCCAGGCAGAGCAGGGGAGGGAGTACCAGGAAAACTGAAGGACACAGAGCAAGGCTCCATGCCCAAAACTCACCATCTTTACCTCATGGCTTCTACAAGCCCACGACTGGCCCTTCTTTCCACCACGATTCCCCCCTTCCCATTCCTGTTATCCTCAAGGCTAAATCCCACTTGCCTCATTAACCAACGGGCATCTTGGCAGGAGGGAGGGGAGAATTTGGCCCTGGTGAAACTATTCTGTTGGGTTTTTTTTGGCTATGGAGAGAAGAAGGGTTTTTTTTAGTACCTGATGGGCATTCCAAAGGAAAGAAACCAAAGCTGAATGAATGGAAAGGGAAGGGGCAGCAGCTGTGCACATGCCACGAGGGAACTCAGGAGAGCATGAACGGCCGGGAGCTCTCCTGGCAGACACGGAGAAGGCATTTATTTTTGCAAGCACGGGGGAAGATGATGGAGCCAAAACCAGCACTGAGGGAAATGCGGGTGCAGTGGCTGAACTTTCAGCTGGGGCGGGTGGTGGATGCCTCAAACCGTTTGCCCTCGTTAGGGAAAACACAGGACACCGGTGGCCATTCCGTGATCCCAGAAAGCCAAGGCTTCAAGCAGTTCGGGCTGGACTCTCTGGGACCACGGGAAGGCGAGGGAGGAGGACCTGCAGCAACACACAGAGCTGCCGACACCGCGCCGGGGTCCTCTCGTCGTCCCCCCTGATCAGAGCAGGAAGGGAGTCAGGGCTCACCTCTACCAAAAACAACACACCCTTCGCCTTGCCCGGAGTAGCTCACCTGGTCGTCTGCTGGAAAAGGGGCTTCTCAGCTGGCTGTGTCTCCCTGGGCAAAACCACGAGCGCTGAAGCCTGCGTGTCCCCGGGCTGCGGCCAAGGGCAGGGCTGGGCGGCTGCGCGGCTGGAGGCGGCGGGGACCCCGCTGCTGGCGGGGAACACGGCAGGGGAGGGGAAACCAAACTGCTCGGGGTTAGTGGCAGCCACGAGGAAAGGGGTGGAGAAGGCCAAGGGCTGGCTGGCATGCGGGAAGGCAGGCTGCACGGGGTTAGTGGGCTGGAAGCCTTGCCCGAGGGCTTCCTCGTGGAGGCTGGAGAAGCTGAAGCGGCCCTGGTCAAGCTTGTCGGGCAGCACAGCTTGAGCAGGGAGGGGGCCTGGGGGTGTCTCCACGAAGGGGTTGCTTGGGGAGTTGGGGCTGAGGGCCAGAGTGAAGGGGTTTTTCGGGGATGGAGCTTCCTGCTTGTGCCTCTCCTCCGCCCTGTCTGGCTTCCAGAAATCCGCCTTCTTGAAGTCTATCCTGCGCTCTGCCGAGCGCCACGGCCCCTCGGGCTCGCTGCGGGGGGGTCTGCCCTGCTCTGCCTCCTCGGGAGGGCTGGCCACTGCCATGGGGGCACAAGGCTCAGGCTGGTGTCCCTCTCGCCCCTCACCATCATCCCATGCTGGTTCCAGCCGGGGTGAGCTCTCCCTGGGTGCTAACCTTGGGCTGAGACCAGCGGGATGAGCCGCCGCCTCCTGCTCTTCCAGAGCTGAGCAGAACATTTCCGGCTGGCCCAGGTCTAGCTTGGAAGGTGGGTTTAGTCCTGAAATATTGAGCTCCTCAGGGAATGGCTCCTGTTTGGAGGCCATCTCCCACTTGGCACTGTCTGTAGGCCCCGTCTGAGGGGAGAAACGGGGCTGGCTCCAGCTCTGCTCAGCACCCGACTGGCCTAATCCGTCCAGGGAGAATTTGGATGCGCAAGTCTCGAACTGCTCAGCCGCATTGGTCTCGTTCATCTCCGACAGCTCTTCTCCCAGAGAGGTGTCCTCTTTTCCCAGCTCGCTGCTTCTCGCTGCTGAGTCCCCAGATTCAGCATCCTTGGAGACCAGAAACTCCCTCCCAGCTTCAGCAATGTCCACTCCCAGGGCAGGTGGGCTGGGAGATGCTGGGACAGAGGGCTCGCTGCTCGCTCGGCTCCTTGGCAACTCCACATCTGCTTTCGGGTGCTCTGTGTCTTCCCCTCGCTTCTCTTTGCCTCGCTGTGAGCCAGGAGCCTCCTCCTCCTCCTCCTCCTCCCCATCCCCTCCAACACCAGCAGCTGCAAACCACCGGGGAGGTTTTGGGGGCGGCACCGCCGAGCTGGCCACGATCTCCTCCCGCTCTTGGGTGCCTGTCCACGGGGAGAGGACGACGTGCCTCTCACGGATGTCAGAGCTGAGCTTCACAAGGCTTTCGCTGGCCTCTAGCCTCATGCTGGCCTGGAGCCGGTACACCGACGTCCGGATGTCGAAGGCGTCCTCCTCGTTCCCGGCGCGCCGGGGCTCCGTCGGGCCCGGCTCGGGAGGGGCAGGGAGCGGCCGCGCCGCCGCCTCTGCCAGCACTCGTGGGGGCACGGCCACCACGTTGCTGCCCGGCAGGGTTTCGGGGCCGAGCTCGGGGGGGAAGGCGCTCCTCCTGGGCAGCACGCGGGCGGCGGCGCCGTCGCCGAGGAAGGCGGGCCGTGGGCCGAACGCGCCGTCCTGACCCCCCGCGCGCTCCTCGGCCACGCTCTGGGTGCTCTCCGAGGGCTCAGGAGCGGTTTCGGTGGCTATGGTCATCCAGCCGTTGGTCCCTGCGCTAGAGGATTCCTCCTCGTCGCTGTCCCCTCCCTCCCTAGCGCTGCTTCCCGCCGTCGAAGCCTCTTTTCCCGCGGAGCTTCCCGACGCGAACGCGGCTGTCCAAACCGTGGGCGTGCTGCTCTTCCTCCTCCTCCCCATGGACCCTGCAGACACGGGGCTCAGCACGTCCTCTATCACCGTGGCCTCCTGGGTTGTGCTCACCAAGTTGGCCCCCACATCTAAACTGGAGAAATTCGTCCAAGACCGAAGGGCCGCGGGGATTTCGCCGCCCACCTGGGAATCGGCCTTTTCAAATCCTTGCGCCCCCTTCTCGCGGCCCGGCTTGGCCGCTCTCTCCGTGGGGCTGGCGGCATCGGCGTCGTCGATGAAAGCCATGCCCTCTGCTGCCAGGGAAGCAAAGAAGTTTTCCTTCTTCCCTTCTGGCTTGAGCCTGCTGGTGGCAAAGGCATCGAAGGTATCGTCCCACTCCGAGAGCGGCGGAGGGACGGCGGGTTCGGCGTCCGCAGGAGGAAGGTCTCCTGGTGATGGGGGAGTGGTTTCAGGAACGGGGACACCAATGCTTTTGGCTGGAGACTCCCTCTCTGGGTCTGTGTGCCTTAGGGAGGCAGAGGGACTGCAATCCTCAGAGGAATAAAAGCTCCCAGCGACCTCTGGTGAAGCATGCGGCCCAGACGGGAAACTAGAGAAAAAGTGAGTAGGTGAAGGAGAATTTAGTACCTGGTCAGCGAGGAGGTCCTCAAAGAAGGGATTGCTCTGCAGGGAGTTGAGGAATGGGTTGGTGGGGGACAAGCATCCGGCCTGACTGTCTCCAGTAGCGGGAGGGAGGTTAGAGCTTGGCATGCGAGCGAGATGGGCAGGAGGAAACGGGGCAGGGGAGCAGGGAGGAAAATGAGAAGGAGCATCTGAGCTGGTTTCTACCTGAGGAGACACTTCCAGGCTGTGGAGGGAAGACAAAACAGTCCTCCTGGTTAATGCTGTGACAGAGCTGTGAGCACACACCACACACACCACAAACGCTTCGGTCCAAGCAGTGCAATGACCAAACACATTCTCGGCTCTTGTTAGGCAGAGCAATGATTATGGAGTCAAGGCGTGGAAAGGGCATGCACGACACAAAGGAAAGGGCAGCCCTTCTCCTACAGCAGTCCTCCATGTTCCCCTCTCTGCCTCAGCAAGCTCAGGAGCCCGAGAGGGTTTTTCCCACCTCCTGCAGCCCAAGGACTCGGCTCAGGTTTTGGTCCTGACTCTGCTGCCCCAACCAAGGGCAGGTTGTGTGTGAAGAGCCAAGCTGGGCTCTTGGGTCGGGATTACTTGAACCAGTAAAGGCACACAGGAGTCTTCCCCAGCTTACCCCAGTCCCTCACAACTTGTTTGCCAACATCACCAGGATGATGCAGCAGACATGGAGCTCCCTCTTGCACAGGATGGGGGGAGCACAGCTCCAGGTGGCCAAGGAACAAGAGCCAGGCAGGAAGGAGCAGGATGTAACCCTGGCTCCATTCTGGACTCTGCCCAGCCTCCCACATGCCCTTTGTCATGCCACTTCTGGCCTCAGATCCCAAGATGCCTGGAACCCCATGGGGAACCCCAAGGAGGAGAAAGGGACTGAGCACATCCTGAATTCAGACTGTCAGTCCCCTGGAGGAGGCCAGTTCTTTGCTGCCTTTTCAAGAGGGACTACACTGACCTTTCTTTGGGATTTCATTGCTCTTCCTTTGGGAACAACTCCAGCAATGTGCATCACCACCCCCCAAGGAAGCCTCACCAGGTTCAATGGTTTTCACATCCCAAAGTGTGTGGTGGGAACACTCCACACCCCAACTGGTGCTCCAACTGCCACTCTCCCTCCTCCTGAGCCCCCACCCCCTCGACTCACCCGTGGAAGGAGCATTCCCATCCCCAGGACAGGGGCACTCAGCACCAGAACTGATCCGTCGGGATTATGGCCACAAGTTTCAGAACTCCCACTTTTGGTTTGGGAGAAACAACAGACATGGATCAGCCAGCACTGGGCATATCAAAGTGCAACAAGGAATCAATAAATGAATTGCTCTGCCAACATCCCACAGGGTCTGTCCAGCCCTGGGGTCACACCTTGGGGCTTCCCTCCCGTTCTGCTGGGAGGGATGGCAGGAATCACCGGGAGATCACAGTCAAACACAAAATCAAGCAAAAAAAAAGTTGCTTGGACAACTCTTTTCCCGTTATTGTGGATGCACAAAACTCCTTGGACACGTTTTAAAGCACAAAAATGCCATCTTGAGGCAAAAGTTGACGCTGTGGGATGGTGCAGCCGGCTGGTTTTGAAGCAGGAAGGGTGACGAGCCGGTGGTGCCCCTCGGACCACGAGGGATGCCCCAACCATGTGGCCCCACTTCTCCCCACTCCTGGCAGCTTCACAGCCCCCTCTCATGCATCACCCTTAGAAAGGTGCTTATTTATGCCATCAATGACACCAAAACCCCCTTATCCCAGTTTTTAGGTAGGTAACATGGACAGGAAGAGGCCGGGAGCGACAGGCTCAGCTCCAGCACCCACTGGACACAGCGCCGGACACCACTGAGGAGAATTAGGAATCCAGGGACACAAAAAGGCTCAAACCTTTCATTTCTACTCAAACCTGCAGCTCACTTGTGGGCAGAGACAGCTCGTGGGTGCCCTCTCCTGCTGTCACTAAGCAGTGGTGGCCGTGCCCATCCCGGTCCCCCAAACAGCCCGGCCGTGCTCCGATGTGTCTCCGCGTCCTCTCCTGCTTGGACCAGCGTGGAGAAACCCCTGTGGGCAGCCCAGCTCTTCACAGGTGTGCACAGATCTCCAGGAGAAGTGATGGGAGAAGCTGATTGACCTTTAGGCACAAACCACCCCAGAGAGACCAGGAGCCGGTCTCTGCTTGGAAGCCAACGTCTCCCGGCATTCCCAACCCGGGAATCGGCACGTGATCGCACCTTTCTCCCTGATCACCCTCATGTCCAAGCTCCCCAGAAGAGAAGCACAGCTCACAACGTCCACAGATGGGTTTTAACAGGGCAAAACCTGGCAAATTTTCCTTCCCAGCTGGAAAGGGGAGGTGGCAAAGTCCAAGCTGGAGCACCACGATGTCGGGGCGGTGCAATGTCACACCCCACCGCCCTCCCTCTGCCTGTCCTGCTGGTGCTGGCCTTCATGGTTTGGTCCAGACTATGATCCATGATTTGTGACTCTGCCTAAACATCCCTTAGTGCTGAGTAAGAGCATCCAAGGCCCGATCCAGCTCTGCTGGGCTCCCAGCACTCAGTGGCTCCAG
>JAWWES010000133.1:71930637-71947777 GCA_035583135.1 Lophotriccus pileatus
GAACAGGGACAGGAGGAGAGGGAACGGCCTCAGGCTGTGCCAGGGGAGGCTCAGGTGGGACATCAGGAGGAATTTCTGCCTGGAAAGGGTTGTCCAGCCCTGGCACAGCTGCCCAGGGCAGGGGTGGATCCCCATTCCTGGAGGGATTTCAAATCCCTGTGGATGTGGCACTTGGGGACAGGGGTCAGTGGTGGCCTTGGCAGGGCTGGGGAAACAGCTGGACTCGACGCTCTCAGACGGCTTTTCCAACCCAAATAATTCCATGTTCCTACGATTCTATGACTAGGTCAGTAATCAGTTAACAGATTTACAAGAAAGTCTCAACAGTCCTTTACAAAGCAAAAAAAAAAAAAGAGGGGGGAAAAAAAAAAGGGGGAGGGATTATCCATGATCCTCTTACCAGAGCGCTCCATGGACAGACTGCTGTGTCTGCTCGGGGATTTGGTTACCTCAGGAACATTTGCTGCCAAGCTCAGGCTGGCAGAGGAGATGGTGCTGTCGGATCCCAGGGAAGTGTTGGATTGCGTCAGGGACGACTTGCGCAGCTTGTTCTTCAGGAAAAAGCCCTTGACTTTGGCCTTCTTGCCCCCCATTTCATACTCATCCTCCACGTCCAGGGCGCCCAGGCTGCTGGGGATGATGGCAGAGGCCGACTCCAGGTCGTATTTCTTCTTGCCTGTCACCTTGTCCTTCAGCTTCCCGAAGGGGGACCGTGGTTTATCCTTCATGGACAGGTCGAACATGCTGGCCGTCAGGTTGTTCCGCGTGAACTGGATGCTCACCAGGATCTCACCCCGCTCCTTCTCCTTCTTCCCGGCCTTGGAGTGCAGTTTGTGCCACCTGGAGCCAGAGAGGAAAGAAAAGGAAAGGTGCCTCTGTCATTTCCAGGAGTTACAAGCCAGGAAAACTTTGGAGAAGATGTTGCTGGGGTGGGAGAAGGCACCAGTGCTATTTCTTCCTGGAAAGGGTGGTCAGGCATTGGAAGGGGCTTCCCAGGGAGGTTTGGAGTCCCCATTCCTGGAAGTGTCCAAGGAATGACTGGACGTGGCACTCAGTGCTCTGGGCTGGGGGACAAGGTGGGCATCGGGCACAGCTTGGACTCCGTGATCTTGGAGGGCTTTTCCAACCTTAATGATTCCATGACTCTGTTCTAAGAGTCCCAGGTATCACCCAAACCCCGAGCCAGAGACACCCCTCAACCACCGTGGCACTGGGAGCTCAAGTTGGAAAGAAAACAAGGATGGTGCTCGTGGTGTAAATATTCCAGAGCCGGTGACTCAACAAATCCTTCCAGGCACAGACAGAGCAGAAATGGCAAAGGCTCCCAACAACATCTCCCAAAATAACTTTTCTGCCAGACCTTCTGTGTCCCACCTGAAATAAAGGCGCTCAAGTTTGACTCAAAGTCAAACTCATCAAGTGCTTCGAGGATGGCGAATCCCGGGAGTTCTTTGTGGGAAGGAGAACCTTCTGCAAAGCACCAACCCAAGCAACCCTATCCAGATTACTGATTTTTGGGAAATATCTGCATTCCCACAGCTGGCTGATGGAAGTCTCCTCCAGAAGGAGATACTGGCCATGTCCACCAGCTCAGAGGCTCCCACTGACTCCACAGCGGGATCCTGGAGATGCTTCCCGCTGTCCTGCCCCACACAGAACCCCTAACACAGACTATGCTCCAGAGCTTTGCATGGCAGGAACACGGGAAAAGCCTCCAAACCATCCACTGCACAAGGCAAAAATAATCCCAACCTCCATTTAGGTCCCAAACCTTCCACGGGAAGGGCACGGAGCAACCTCTGGGAGAAGGGTCTTGCTTCGTGCCAGTGGGAATGAAAGGTGGGAGAGAGGACACCACAGCAAGACATGCCCAGAGCCACCTTCCAGTTCTCCATTTCCCTGTCAGATGGGGCAGCACCAAACACAGGCCATGAGGGAACAGTTTCTTCCCAAAAATCGCTGCCAACCCGGTGGTCCTTCGCTCCCTTCTCCCACAGGATGCTCCATCTTTCTGCCCCGTTCCAGGAGCTGCTTCCCAGGGCAGCTGCAGGAGGATGAGCAGGTCTCCAGCACAGCCACTGCCCTGGTAACTCTGCTCCCTCCCAAATCAAAGCATCAAAAGATGAATTTATGATTAAAATTCCCCTTAAGGCCCAGGGAAGTCTGTAGGTTCAGGACAGACCCTGTTTCTCCGTGTCGTCTTTCCTGGCTGAAAGACACAGCAGTGGGAGCTGGAAGACATTTCTGGATCTGGGTTAACAATTTCCCAGAAAATAAATATCCCAGTGGTGTTTTACATCCACTTGGAGAGTGAAATCACTGAGAAGAAAAAAAAATAGGAAGGAAAATGTGCTGGGATGGAGGTGGGTTTGACCAGGCTGAAATCACCAGGGCAAGGAGAGAAGTGTAATTGTGTTCTCCAGAAGTTTCTGAATTGCTGCCGGGGAAATTATCGCATCCTGGATGAAGGGAGGAGCTGGGAAGGCTACACCATTCCCTGGAACTGTCCAAGAACAGGTTGGATGGGGTTTGGAACAACCTGGTCTAGTGGAAGGTGTCCCTACCCATGGCAGGGGATTGGAATTGGATGAGCTTTAAGGCCCTTTCAACCCAAACCATTCTATGAAAGGGGCACAAACCCCCTAATTCCCTGATAAATATTCCAAGTGCACAGCTGGAAGCACCCAGGTCCTTCACCAAGTAATTCAAAGTGCAGGAAGGACAGAGCTTGGAATTTTGCTGGGAACACACACACAGAATTAAATCCCCAGTGAATCCATTCCCTTACCCCACCCCGCAGGATTCCCACTGCACAGTTCTCATCACCCAGGCTTTGAGCTTGAAAACATCCAGGCAGGGAAGGGAAAACAAAAAAAATCCATGGAAAAAAAAGCAGCATTGATCCCTTAAGAGCAAAATTCCAGCAGCAAAAAGACACCGGAATGGGCCGATCCACTGCCCAGGGAGAAGGAGCAGGTGAGTCAGGAGGACACTTCCCGTAGGATTGGAGGGGAAAAGGCTGCCTGGAACATCCAGTGTTGTTCAGTTTAATTCAAGAGCTGGAAGAAGTTCAAGAGGGAAGGGCTGGAGCAGCCTGGCAGCTGGGAAAGGAGAGATTTGGGAGCTGAATCACTTCACAGGAAAAACAACAAAAAAAAACGCTCCTGAAAGTAGTTTTTATACCTTATGTCATCCCATGGAAAAAAAAAACCAGGAGGAATCTGGGTGGATTAACACAAGGAAAGGCATGAGCTTCCAGGGATGATGAGGTGGAACAGCATCTCCCATCCCATCCCTTCCAATCTCGTGGGCATTAAAAGGAATTTGGGGGGGGGGGGCTTGGCCTGACCTGCTCCAAAAAAGCATCTGTCCAAGGAAAAGCCCCTGTTATGCCAGTGTGGGATTAAGGAGCTATTTTTGGACCCCAAGACCTCGTCCACAGTCAGCAAACAGTCGGGACTACACCTCCAACAGGCAACTGGGCTATTTTTAGGCTCAGCTCTAAGTTTGTGGCACCAGACGAGTGTTTGGGAGGATTAAGTTGTTCCACATCGCGTATTTCGGGGTTTTGATGAATCAGTTCCAGTGGAAACGGGAGGTGCAAACACTGCCTGGGCTTAGGGGGGGGCTGCAAGTCCCAGCCCTGCTAAGAATCAAAATTCCACGGCATAATTTCACTACTAACCCCACCCCACAGCCCCTGGTTTCCCATATTCCGTCCCCGGGTGGGGGTTTCTGGATTGGGGCCACCCAAGGTCACATTTTGGAGGCGGACACACGACCTCTTTTGTGGGAACAGAGGATACACCTGGAAAAACAAACCAGTTCTGCCCACAAAACCCCCCTTCCAGGCCTGAAATAGCAGAACTGGGTTATGTTAATCAGACTCTGGAAGAGGTGCTGGAGGAGCACAGGGAAGCTGTGCCAAGCACATCCAGCACGAGGGATGTGGGACCACAAGGATCTGCTTCTTCTGGACCAGGGGTGTTTTGGAGGCCTCTCCTGAGGAAGGTGGCACTGGCTTGGATCCAGCTCCTCACTGGAGAGGATATCCTGGATAAGACACTCATCTCCAGCCACCTGCTCCAAGGGTTCTTAGCAAGGTCTGGAGGGGGCACAGCCCGACATGGGCTTTGCTAGGTCAAAAAATTAGATTAAAATTAGATTTAAATTAAACTAAACTGGCTGTCTTGTCCCAGAGCCAGAGCTGGTGGTGATGGGGGGCAGGATGGCTCCTACCTAAGGAGATGTACTTGGTCCCCAAGCCTGTGCTCCTTCCCTTGCTCCCTACAGCTGGAAATGGGCATCCCAGAGGATGAATCCAACTGCTTCCCAGCCTGCTGGTCCCATGTCCACCTCCTTCTGCTCTGTGGAGAACTGCTCCTTCCCCCCATGAGCTCCTGCTGGATCACCAGTGATGCTCCTGCTGAGACACCTCAGCCCTGGACACGTGGAGAGCCAGGTGTGCTCAGGGACATCTCCAATGGGACACATCCAGGGAATTCAGCCTGGAGACATAACCCACAGGCTCAGAAAAATAGTTTGTCCTAAAAAAAATTGTGTATTCTTCCCTCTGATGCCACATGGATCCAGCACTTACGTGCAGCACTGCACGGGGCTGGAGGTGGATCCTCCCAAAACAGGGGATCCCAGGATCTGTCCTCCATGGATTCTGTGGCTGGAGAGCCCCCCCAGGCCTCGGGGATGGCTGAGGGGGAAGGAAACAGCAACTCACCCCATCACAGGGGGCCGGGAGAGGAAACCTCAAACAGAGAACTCCTCGGAAAGGGGAAGCACCCGCAGGGCCCTGCGAGCTCCGGGGCAGCTCCTGGGAAGCAGCAGGAGCTGCTCCAAGGGCTTTGGAAGCTGGGACACGGATTGTCAGCATCCCTGTGTGGCAGAGGCCTCCCCAGCCCCCACCCCGTGGCTGTGCTCACTCATTTAGGTCGCCCTGGTTAATCAGCACATCCCAACTGCCTCCAGACACTCGGAGTGAATCCCTTCCCTCCCTCCTCCCACTCATTTCCACCGAGACTCGGAGGCAGCGGCTGCCAAAAGGCACGTTTGGGAGAAGGCACCCGGCGTCTATTTTTACATTTGTTGTTGCCAGGATCAGTTGGAGGCAGGGGGGAGCTGCACACAAAGCACTGCTGTATCTCCAGCTTCCCAAAAAAACACACGTGCTTCCCCCCTCATCCTCCAGCAGCATCCCGGGCCGGAAAGGCGGCCGGCGCTGAGCAAAGGGAAAAAACAGCCCAGGGTGGAAACAACAGCGCAGGGATGTTTGCTAAGGAGGGATGGGGACAGGGTGGATTTGCTCAGGGTCAGCACCATCCTCTTTTTCCTCGCTCATTCTCCTTCCTTGGGCTGCAGGTGACAGTTTATGGGGAGCACAGGGACAACCTCACTCCTTGGAACCTTCCGCTGGGTGTGGAGTTGCTTGGGCGTGATTTTCTCCCTGTCAGTGGGAATATTCCTTTGGGTTTGAGACAGCCCAGCACCTCCTGGGATGGGAGGACAAGCTGCTGGGATGGCCACGACACAGAGCCAACCCCAAAACCTCCTGGGATGGGAGGACAAGCTGCTGGAATGACCAGGACACGGAGCCAACCCCAGTGGAACAACAATGCTGCCTGTGATCTGAGGTTTTCCATCACCCTCCTTCCACACCCTCCTCCTGATCAAACACCACCTTCAGCACAAGACCAAGCACAAAGCCAAGGCTTCCAGCCCATCAGCAGCTTCATGGATCAGCATCCCAAGGCCCTGGAGCAATCCAAGCTCGTTTCATGGTTTGGACACCAGGATGAGATGGGACAAGGAATACACTGCACACAACACGACTCCCAGAGCTGCACCATCCTCCTCCACTGCCAAACTGGTCCCAGTGCCTCACCAGCTCTTCCTTGGGAAATTAAATCCCTTAGGGATGCACAGCTGGAGTGTTTCTGGAGCACTTCAACCATCAGGTGCTTCCCAAAAGCCTCCCAAAACCACTGAGCACTGTCAGGGTGGTCGAGGTTTGCCTCCAGTTGAGCAGGAATCCTCCTGCCCTGCCCGACTCATCCGCCTGAACCACACTTTGGAGACAGACACATCCCAACACGGAGCCAAAGCCTCTTCCCAGACCACACCAGGCTGACATTTACTGCTGATTCATCCCTGCAACAAGGTCAGCCTGGCTGGAGATGGAGAGAAGAGCCCCAAGTCTTAAATTAAGGATTATTTGGGCTGCTCCAGTGGCAGAGCAGCTCAGAGCACAGAAAAGGCGATCCAGGGAAAGCAGGAGCGTTGGCTGGTTTTGCCAGGCGAGCCCTGGGAGCTGCTAAAAGCACAGCTGGAAAATAAACCACAGGGCTGATTCCCCCTGCAGATGGAGCAGCTGAGGTGGGAAGTTCATCCCTCCATCCTTCCGAGAAGTGCTCGAAAACAGAACTTGGAGAAACCCCCCCCCCGCCTCGAGCTCGTGACACAACTCGATGAAACAGCTCAGCCCTGCCCCTCTAACGGGCTCCAGCTCTGACAGGGCCGGCTCCAGAGGTGCTGCCCACATGGAATTCCCCAGGAATGAAGAGCAGGAGCTGTGTGTGTGGTGAGGGGTGGAACAGGAGGTAGCCCAGTGCTGCGATGTGGGAGCACCACTGGGACAACCGGGAATCCAGGGGAGAAGATCCCACCACTGACTCCCACTTGCATCCACGCCCTGCTGGAAGGCTCATCCCACGACTCACGGGCCATGAACAGAGATATTGTCACTCCACAGGGACTCAGGGGCAGGGAACAGCCTGAAAGCCAGGAATAACCCCAGCTCTGCTTGTGTCCAAGCTCATGGCATGTTCAGTGCACGGATCCCGCAGCACCTCAGTGCTCCATGGACAAGGTCCATCCTGGCAAGGTCCTGAGCATCCTCATTCCTGCATGGAATGCTCCACAGGACCCCCTCCTTGGCTATGGGGGGACTGGGGTGACCCACAGAGCCCCCAGAGGAGTTGTTTCCTTGTCCCTGTACACCAAGGAGACAGAAGACGCTTCCCAACCGCCCCCCTGCTCCCAAATCCATCCCTACAGCCTCTGTGCCAGCTGGCAGAGCAAACAGGGGGCTGTGATGGCACAGAGGGGGGCAATTTTTGGATCAGGACAGACACCAGGGATGGAAAAGAGCTCTCAGCCACCAGGACATGAGAACACAGGCGGTAACTTCATCTCAACCCACCCTGGGCTGAGAAAATCCCAGGCTTTTCTTCTCTCCAGCACAGGATGGGCAGGTGGGAAGAGGGGAGGAGGGAAGATTTAAGGAGCTGGAAAATGGAGCATGGAATATTTATAAATAGTACTAGCAGGAGTCAGGAGGGGATCACTCCAGCTGCATTTATCCACTCCAGAGCATCCAAGGGTTGTGTTTTCCCACGTTTTACCAGCTGCCAACAAGCCAATAAACCACATTTGAGGTCACCAAGTGATGTGAACATCCCGAGCACCACAAGACAGGGGGACAAGGTCCCTGTGTGAGGATGGGAGAGGGGGCAGAGCTGCTGATCCAATGCCCTGCCAGATGAGATTCCAAGGTTAAAAAGAAGCCAAGCCCAGAGCTGACTTTGCAGGACTGCAAAGCACAAGGAGCTGCTCCACAGGTTCCCCTGGAGCACCTCAAGGTGCACGGGACGGGCAGGAGAAACACCTTTTTTTCACTGCTAATCCTTTTTCCAGCTGGGAAAAGCATCATGGCATGGTTTGTGTGGAGAACTCGCTTCCCAGAGGCAATGGGAGGCTTGGGAATGCCGGTTCTCTGAAGGGACACCAACCCCAAGGGCTCCAAGGAGCTTAAAATACCGGCTACACCCGCTCTGGCAACAGGTCATGCATGGGTTACTCATCCATCACATCAACCTGCTCTTGGGAATAAGCCACACACACAAAAAAGGGGGAAAAAGGGAAAAAGGAATGAATTTTGAGCCCAGCAGCTGGTTGGACACTGGGATCCACGGGATGCTGCTCCAGGGATGGAGTCCCCAAACCCCCATCCCGGGCTGGGAAGCCAAACCCTGTGTCCCAACCAAGCTTCTGCCAGAACAAGGAAATTCCCAGGGCAGGAATGTGCAAACCTGTGCCAAGAGCAGGCTCCAACAAGCCCCAGGGTGGAAAGGTGCCGGCTTTTTCCTGGACTCCTCTACCCCTGGGAAGACTTTCATGGGAATCACAAAGAGCATCCCCCAAAAACTCCTCTCCTGCTTTTGAGGGCAAGAAGGGCAGAGAGCAGAGCCCACCCTGCCTTCCTGGTCACCAGAGACTGGCACTTTGCCAGCAGGGAAGGGAGGGAATCCCCTTGGAGACTCCCAAAGCACTGGCTGAACTCAGCACAAGCAACACCCCCAGCTCCCCCCTTTGTTGTGACAGGATCAAGGTGTTTTCCCAGCTGACTGAAAGTTTTTCTGCAGCTGGAGGAAATCAAGGCCCTGAAAATTAGTGTGAAACAGAGGAAAAAAAAGGCTGAATCTGCAGCTTTTTGGGTTTTAAGATGATGGAGGGTGACAGGCCACCGACAGACCAAACCCAACGTGCCAGGCTTGAGATCAAACCACTCAAATACCTTTCAAAAAACAAGGAAAGCAGAATTCACTCGGAGCAAGGGCCTTAAACTCCTTAAACCAGCAGTGGAAATGGGTGAAAATGGGGTTAACTGGGCAGGTAGGAGGAAAATTAAGCCCTATGAAGCACTTTGGGGGTCACAACTGGGGTTTGCCTGGGACCAGCCGGCCACCAAACACCTTATCCCGAGGCCTGGCTGCCCTCCTGCAGCACACAGAGCATCCTGACCTGGTTTTTGGCAACACTGACCCTCTCCTGCCCCTGATTTCGACACTCCAGGGCGTTTCCTGGCTCGGAGGAGACACAACAACCCCCCCCAGAGCGGTGTTTTCAGCCCCAAAACGCGGGTTTCATCACAGCTCAGGGCCCCCAAGGAGCTCCCTGCTGCTCCTGGCCCACCTCCAAGACCTTCACCAGCCCTGCTGGGCACCTCTGATGGCACCTCCAGGGAAAAGGGCTCCTTGCCCTTGGATTAAAACTTTCCATCCCTGTGAGGGCTCGTCCTCTCCTCGGCTTAAGGACAGACGTGCCAAGGACACAACTGCAGCGCTTTGGCCTCGACTGGGAGCAGAAAGGGTGTGAAAGTCTGCCCTGGGAGATGCAGGAGGAGCCACAATGGGAATGACAACAAGCACCACATCCCAGGGATGGGAATGACAACAAGCACCACATCCCAGGGATGCCACGGCCCCCGAGCCCGCAGGGCTCCACCGCTAATGAGCTCCTGATTTTAATTTGACGAGGGAGGGGAGGTGGCCACAAGCACAACACGGGTCCAGAGGGGCTGGAGGAGGAGATTAGAGTGGATCTATCCCTGGGAAAACACAAGGATGATGCCAGGGAAAGCTGAGCCACAGCAAGGAGGGGATGTGATGGGTCCCACCGGAGACGGGGAGGGAAAAGTGCCTGGTGAGGGGTTTAGCCCTGGCAGGGATTTGGGGATCATCCCTTGGTCTTGAGGGATCTTGGGAGCCTCCAAAGTCCCAATACTGCTGAGTAGACAGACTGACTTTCCAGATCAGCCTTTCCTTCCCCCCAGCTGCTTCTCCCTCTCCAGGCCAAGCCACAGAGCTCCAGCAGTGATGGGACTCACACACTCCTTCTCTGCTGTCTTGGCCCGTCTCTGTGACATCTTCCCCCCAAACCCAAGGAATTCCCTGTCCCTTTTCCACTGAGCCTCACCCCAAAAGAGCTCCATCAAGGAATGGAGCAGGAAAAGGACCTCAGCTGGAGAAGTTTAACCCCCAGAGGGAAGCTCCTCTGCTGATGGAGAGGGAGGAAAGTGTCCCATTCCCGCTGCCAGGGTGAAGACGCTGCGACTCCACACAAAGCCCAGGCCCCTCCAAGTTCCCCCTCCACAGCTGGGGAGGAACAGGAACAAGTAAAGGGAAGTGAAGCACGGAAGGGCTTTGGGGAACTCGGAGCTGAGCTAATTTTGCAGGGGGAACAACTTCCCTGTCGCAGAGACACCGACGGCCACGTCGCTCCCCACCCGAGGCAGCAGCCAGAGAGCAACTGCAAGGCACTGGTTATTGGTAATTCCAAGAGGGAGAAAGATAAATATGACACTTAGGGTTTTCTTCAGCCAGCCCAGGAAGCCTGGGATGCTCACTGCTCCTCCCCACCACAGCCCACGCAGCAAAATCACGGGTATTTTGGGTCCCCACGCAGTGAGATTCAAGGTCCAACCCTGTAGGTGTTTCCAGGTACCTCCTGCCCCCCTCAATGCTGAGACCCCACCCAAGGGATGCTACACCTTGGCCAAGGGGAAAAGGTCTCCAAGTGCCTTGGAGAGGGACCTGGGACAAAGGATGGAGGGACAGGACACAGGGGATGGCTTCCCTTTGGCTTCCCACTGCCAGAGGGCAGGGAGAGATGGGATATTGGGAAAGGAATTCCTCGCTGGGAGGGTGGGGAGGCCCTGGCACAGGTTGGACAGAGAAGCTGTGGCTGCCCCTGGATCCCTGGAAGTGTCCAAGGCCAGGTTGGAGCAACCTGGGCTGGTGGAAGGTGTCCCTGCCCATGGCAGGGGACGGAATGAGATGATCTTTAAGGTCCCTTCCAACCCAAACCATTCCATGACTTTATGAAAACACAGCTTGATGGGTGTCAGGTGGAAGCTTGTTTTTTGCTGGATGCACTTCCAGCAGCTTCCAGCCTCCCCAGATTCCTGCTGATGTTGTGGATATGGAGGTGACACTCCCTGTCTCGCTGCCACACCACAGGGAAAGCAGGAGGAGCCCCCGTGGGGGACTCCAAGGGAGCTGCCGGAGCGTGGGACAAGCCTTGGGATGCCCAAAAAGGCCGTGGGAGCTCTCAAACTGCTCTTGTGCAACTCCAAGAGTTTTCTTCCGGCAAAACACTGCAATGACCGGGGCTGAGCTGGGCCAAGCAGCTCATCCACACCCGCACGCTCCTGGAGAAGGGGCCAAGCTTTGACGGAACATTTTCCACCCAGCCGAAAAACAAGGATCATAATTATCCACCGGTGAAGTTTCCATGCAGTTTAAGTCAGTAGGAAAATGAGAGCAAGGTCAACAAGCTGACAATGGAGGCCTTTTTTAGGCAGGGTCCCATCCCAACCGGCAGTGGGGTTTGTGTCCGGAGATGGGATCCCAAAAAGCAGCGCGTGGCACGGCCCCAGTTCCCACCCCCACCCCGGGTTATCTCCGGGGCACAGGCCCGGGCCAGGAGGGTGGGAGCCTCTGTTTGTTTTGCTCTTTTTTAATCTGGGACTAAAAATTTCCTCCTGAACAAAAAGTTGTTTGCGTGGGGGCCAAACCAGATGTCAGGAGCCGGTTGGAAGCTCCGGCGGCTCCCGGACACCCCCTGAGCTCCCCATGATCCTTCTCCCACCTGGCTGGACAAGCTCCAGCCCTTGGGAATCCTCTCCAAACAAAAAAGTGCAGCCTCTTCCAGGCTGCAGGGCTGTCACCCACGCTGGGGGCACCTTCCAGCTCCGGGCTTGGAGCGAGCAGAGATGCTCCAGGCACAGGGTGAGAGCTCTCCGTGTTTTCCAAGCTCACTTCCATGAGCCAAGGGTGAAGATAAAGAGCCTTCAAAGCTCTTGTGATCCCAAATGCCGCAAGGGGAAGTGAATTTTCCTTATGCAAGCGAAGCTACAGGATGGGAGGGAGACTGAAAATTGGAGAGTCAGGGAATGGGGTGGTTTGGAAGGGACTGTAAAGATCACCCAGTTCCAACCCCCTGCCCTGGGCAGGGACACCTTCCACTAGCCCAGGGTGCTCCAACCTGGCCTTGGACACTTCCAGGAATCTGGGCAACCTGTGCCAGGACCTCCCCACCCTCCCAGCCAGCAGTTCCTTCCCAATATCCCATCTAACCCTGCCCTCTGGCAGTGGGAAGCCATTCTCTGTGTTCTGTCCCTCCATCCCTTGTCCAAAGTTCCTCTCCAGCTCTCTTGGAGTCCCTTTGGGAACTAGAAGGTGCTGGAACCCTGGAGCCTTCTCAAAATTCCTGGAGATCTCCAACCTTGCAGCCTGGATCCACCAGGAATATCTGATGCAGGATAACCAGGAGCTGTGACACGGTGTCCAGCCACGCTGGACGTTGCTCCCACGGGATTAACAGCCCCTGACGCCCTTGGAGACCTTTGAGACCAGACCATGGGCTCAGCCTCCCAAACCTTGGGGCCCCTGCTTTGCCCAGCTCCACATTCTCCCACCGGGAACGTGGCTTTCCTCGAGCTCCCAGCTCCTATCCCAGCTCCATTCCCCAAACCACAGGAAGGACGGAGAGTTCTTCCACATCCCCCTCCCTCTGTGCCAGAACCACTCCTCTCTCTCTCCCTCCAGACCGTGGCTCTCTCCAAATCCCTCCTGCTTTCAATTAGGTTTCAAGAATCCCGACTCAGCCCCAGCCCCGCCCGTTCTCCCGGCGTTTTTTGCTCAGGGAAGCAAAATAAACGCCGCAGGGGAGGGGGGGAAACACCCAGACACCATCTCCGGGGTTCGTCACCGCTCCTCCTTCCCCCACGCTCCCATTTTAGGCCAACCAAGGGCTGCGGAGCCGCCTTTTTCTCCACGGGAAAAGTTTTTCCAGCCCCTTTTTCGCTCTAATCCCACTCCCTCCGCTGCCCTGGGTAGGGGGGGTGAGGGAGGTCCCTCTCCAAGCCCGCAGCTTCGGGCAGCGATCCAGCTGAATTCCCGGGATCCAGGGGGCCAGGGAGCAGGGGGGACACTCCCGGAGGCACAGCCCGGCCAGGTCTGCTCGGAACAAAGCCCCCCCACCCAAAAAAAAACTTCTTCCCTAAAGGAATTTCGGCCACATTCCTGCATTTCTGCGCTTGGCAGAGGCTGGGGAAACGTTTTGATTGTTTTAAACCCTTCTGGGGGAAGGAGGAAGATGAGGAATTCGCACACAAACAGGGATTTATGCTGGAGGCAGCACAAGGTTGGGGTTCAGACCCCCAAATTGGGGGGTGACAACACTGGGCTGGGGTGGGAGGGTTGGCTGCAAAGCCACCACAGCCATCAGGGGACAAACCACGACCTGCAGCTGTGACAGATCCCTGGAAAACCCCCACGGGATGCAGAGGGACCTCGGGGCATCCCATTTCTTAAGACCCCCTGCCCAGGGGGAGGATGGATCCTGCAGTGCCTTGTCTCCCTTCCAGAGGGGATGGAGGGATCCTGAGCCATCCCATCCTCCAGCACATCCTTCCTGGAGCACACGTGATGTCCTACATCCCCCTCCCGTGTCCTTCTTGGAGCATCCACGGGCCCTGTGACACCCCGTGTCCTGCCGTGTCCTTCCCGGGTGACACACGGACCCCACCCCACCCTCGGGGACACCCTTCCCAGGGCTCCCCATGGAGCCGGGATGCCCTTCCCGGTGGATGCACAGCCCGTGGATGGTGGATGACCTCCTGGAAAGGCCTTCCCTGGGCCCCATAACACCTTAATTAATCCCTCCTTAGGGTGTCCATGGGTGCTGTGCTGCCCTTCCTCCTCCAGCACCCACCCTGGGGCACACAGGGACCCCACAACACCCATCCCAGGGTATCCAGGGACCCCACAATGCCCATCTTGGGCCACAGTGATCCAATGACAGCCATCCCACGGCACGTGGGGATTCCAGGTGTCCACCCTGGGGCAAACAGTGACGCCCTGACACCCACCCAGGACACACAGTGGCCTCCTGATGCCCACCCCGAGGTACCCAAGGACCCCATGATGCCCGTCCTGGGGAGCACAGGGACCCCACGACACCCACCCAGGACACACAAAGACCCCACGACGCCCATCCCGGGGTACCCAGCGATGCCGCGACACCACCCTGGGACACCAAGGACCTCATGACACCCATCCCAGGCTACACAGGGATTCCACGTGCCCATCCTGGCGAGCACGGGGACACCGTGACACCAATCCTGGGGTACCCAGCGACCCCAGGACACCCACCCAGAGCCACCCAGTGACCCCACACCCCCGCACTCACCGCTCGTCGGGCTCCCTCCCGCGCTGCCGGGCGGGCTCCAGGGGCACCACGGCCTGGCCCAGGAACCGGTCCATGCCCACCAGCGCCCGGTGCATCACGGTGAGCACCAGCCCGGCGCGGGGCCCGGGCTCGGGGGGCAGCTCGAAGGCGCATTCCTCCCGCCACTCGGGGCTGCCGCCGCTCTTCTCGGCCACCGAGGTGCTGTACTTCTCGCGGCCCAGCTGGATCACGGTGTACGCGTCGCTGCCGCCCGCTTTGCCTTTGGCGGCGCCGGTGCCGCCCTTGCAGCGCAGCCCGCGGGCCCGCACCACCGTCACCTGGACGTGCGTGGGCAGCCAGGCCGGGCCGCCCTCGGCCGGCAGCGCGGCCGCCCGCAGCAGCGCCATGGCCGGGCCGGGGGAGCCGGGGGGAGCCGGGAAGAGCCGGGAGAAGAGCCGGGAAAAGAGCCGGGAAGAGCCGGGCAGGGCCGCGCCGGGCCCCGCTCGGAGCCGCCGCTGCCGCAGCGAGAGCGACGCCGGCCCCGCCCACAACGGCCCGGCCCCGCCCACAACGGGCAGTTAGCCACGCCCCGTAATCTCTGGCTCCGCCCCCACCACAGTGACCACGCCCCGAATGAAGCTCGTCACGCCCCGTCCCGCCTCTGACCACGCCCCCGAGTGGTACTGACCACGCCCATCCTCTGACCACGCCCCTGTCCGGCGTTGACCCCGCCCCAACCTGCTCTAGCCACGCCCCTGCTTGGTTCGGCCCCGCCTCCTTCACGCCCGGTGTTAACCCCGCCCACGACGCGCGCCGGCCCCGCCCCCTGCGCGCGCCCACCGCCGACCCCTGAGGGCTGGCGGGGGCGGGGTCAGAGACTTGGGGCGTGGTCAGAAGACTTGGGGGCGGGGTCATAGTCGTTTGGGGGCGGGGTCAGAACAGGGCGGTGGCCACGCCCGACCCGCGGGGGGGCTGTTTGGGGTCTCACCTGTGCCCCAGGTGTGCCCACGGCACGGGAGGTCACGCACGTGTGCGAGCAGTGGCATGTCCGTGCACATAAAGGAACACACTCACACGTGTCCGTGTCCCCACCAACACCCACCTGCTCATTCCAACCTGTGTGTCCTCCTCTGGCCGCTGGAGCCGCCCCCTCCCCATTCCCCCAAACCTGGGGGCTCCGCAGATCCCCTCGTGTGCTGTTCTCCCATGACCCCACACACACAGGAGCAGGTTCCCACTATCCCAACTGGATTATTCCCGACGGCATCGAGCCACCCACCCCCTTTCCTCACACCCTCAGGAGCGTTCCCAGCCCGGAGCGGGGTGTGGGACACACCAAACCCCCCTCCGCGGCCCCAATCCTAATTAAACCCTCTCCCTGACCCCATAACTCGCTCCCAGCCGCCGTTCCCGGCCCCTGGAGCAAGGTCAGGGCGCGGAGCCGTGCCAGGCGCCGGGCCTGGAGCTCTGATCCCACCGTGATAAGGGATGGCCGGGGCCGTGCCGGGTCAGAGCCCGCCCTGCCCTATCGCTCCCATCGCCCTGTCCCAGCTCCCGCTCCGCGTTCCCGCAGCTCCCGGGGCCGGAGGCGCCCGTTCCGCTCGGCCGCGGGGACAAAACGCTCTTTGAGGTCCCTTCCAACCCAAACCACTCCACGATCCGTGATTCCTGCGCCCCCTTCCTTTGCTTTTGGGGCTCCTAACGCTGCCAACCGCAAAGAAATTACCGAGTGCAGGAATAGCCGCGTTCTGCCCCAAAAAGCCCCCCGGAGCGAGCGGATAAACTGCGGAAAATCCTGCATTTTTTCCCGTCGGGATGCTCTGCCCCAGCTATATTCAAATCTCCCGTTAAAACATGCCTAAAAAAAAAAAAAACCTAGGCTGGGAATTTCTTATCGCCCCCGAGACGAACTCAAATCCAATTATCCCTCTGGTCCGACGCCCGTTCCGGCTCCGCGGCCGCCCCTTATCCCTCCTCAGCATCTGCTTTTGATTTTCCCGTCCTTTGATTGTTTTTCCCCTATTTTTTATTTTTTTTTTTATGCTCTGATTATCTCTCCTCTCGCCTCGTCTCCTCCTCTCCCGCCACTTCCCATCTTTTACCTTCATAATTGGGATTTTTTTTTTAAATCCGTCTCCCTTCACCTTCCCCGCCCTCCTCCCGTTTATTTCCCTCTTGTTTATTCACCTCTTTGATTTCGCCGCCACCTCTGCATTCTGAGGCATAAAGAGGTGTTTTAATTACCCCCTGAAATCAATTATTATGTTTTTTATTCCGCTCTGGAGTCGAAGGGAACACAGGGATCCTCTGCACCGTCCTGGGCTGGGTGGAATTTTGCTCCAACTTCAATTTTTAGCTTGAATTTCTCCCTTCCAATTCAATATTTCCTTCAACTTTATTTTTTGCTCTAACCTTCATTCTTCTGCTTTAAGCTTAATTTTTTTGCTTTAACTTTAATTTCCTCCTCAGTTTTAATACTCCCTGAAACATATTCTGTGATTCCACGATTAATTTTTGCTTTATTTTAATCTTCCTTTCAACTTTAATTTTTTCTTTATTTCGTTTTATTTTATTTTATTTTCCTTTAATTTCTCCTTTAACTTTCTCTTCCAATTTTTGCCTGACTTTAATATTTCCTTCCCTCCTCCTCCATGGCATCTCCCTCTCCCATATCACCCTAATACTTCCCTAAATCCCATTGCAATGACAGGCTGGATGTGGGATCCCACCTAACCCAGCTCCCTTTGTGGGAAGAAGGTGGAAAACAATAGAAAATACACGATTTTCCTCTTTTTTCCTCACTTTTGGTGTCAAACACTGCTTTCCATCCTGGTGCTGCTCACCCTGAGAGCTTCCCAACCTGGAGCTGATCCTCCCTCGGGGTGGGAAAAGCACCTTGTTGGGGTTGCAAAGAAAGTGGCTTTTCATGGGATGCTGAGCCAGGCCTTGCTTTGGGATGGCAGCAGGGGCTGGGATCGTCTCCCCCAAGGCTTGTTCACTCTTCAGATTCATTTTCTGATGGTGCTGTTGTTCCCCCCTGCAGAGCTGCTCCAGCCCTGGGAACAACAGCACAGGGACGTGGAGCTGCTGGAGAGAGTCCAGAGGAGGCCCCGGA
>JAWWES010000133.1:71951813-71972835 GCA_035583135.1 Lophotriccus pileatus
TCCCATCCCATCCCATCCCATCCCATCCCATCCCATCCCATCCCATCCCATCCCATCCCATCCCATCCCATCCCATCGTGTCCCAGCCCCATGCCCCCTTCCCAGTGTCCCCCACCCTGCTGTCCCTCCACACCATGTCCCCTCCTCCTGTCCCATCCTGCTGTTCCATCCCTCTGTCCCCATCCCACTATCCCAATCCCGCTGTCCCCATCCCACTGTTCCATTCCTCTGTCCCCATCCCATTCTCTCCATCCCTCTGTCCCCATCCCACTGTTCCATCCCTCTATCCATCCCAATCCCGTGTCCCATTCCCGGTGTCTCATCCCGGTACCACCAGGACGGAACGCGGTCGAGCATCGCCCTCTGGCGGTCACTGCGGGATCTGTCCCGCCAGAATCCCACTGGGATCGTCCCGGAATCCCACCGGGACCGTGCTGGGATCATCCTGGGATCCCACCGGGACCCTTCCCTGGGCTACCTCCCGCCGTGATCCTCCTCATTGTGTATCCCACTGACTGGAATGTTAACCGGGATCCCAATAACTGGGATGTCTGGACACACTCATTAGGATCGACCCTAACCGGCATCCCCAGTAATTAGCAGCCTGCTAATTGGGATGGCTGGCGCTGGGAGGACTCTCTTTCACTGGCAGCCTGCTGAGTGGAGTGGTGCCAGCCAGGATGCTGGTTAACTGGGATCCTTCCTAAATGGAATGTTTGCTAACTGGGATCCCCACTAACCAGCACACCTGTGAACTGGGAGACAGCTGGTTGGGATCCTGGATAACTGGGATATTCACTGACTGGGATGCTCCTCAGCTGGGATCCTCATGTGCTGGGATACTTGCTAAGTGGCAAGCCCAGGAACTGGGATCCTCATTAACTGGGATGCTCTTGGGTCCCTCTGGGTCAGGGATGCTCAGCACTTCAGGTACCTTTGGGAATTGGGCCCAGATGCTCCAAAAAGTGGATTTCTGTTTTGCTGGAAGTGGCTCCTTTGGCACCACCAGCATCCCAAAGAGCTCGGGTAAGGAGCAGGACCAAGTGTGGGAAGGGCAGGATCTGTCCTCAGTCAGGAACCCCAGGAGCCACAGCTCCAAAAAGCCCCAAAACAGAAATAAGGAAGATTAGGGAATAAAAGCCCATCAGTTTTCCCCTCAGGTGCCTGGAAAGGGACAAAACCTTTAGAGGTGACATGACCTTCCTGCCCCAATTCCTGGAAGCATTTCCATAACCCACTTGTTTGCTGGGAGGAGACCCTTCCCTGTCCTGGGGGACCCATCCCAGCTCCAGGGGGGGCCCATCCCAGCATCCATCTGCTGCAGGACACCCCCAGTTTGGGATTTGGGACACATTCCATCCCATATCCTACAGCTACAGGTGTCTTTATTCGCAGAAACTCCTCTGCTGGAGGCCTCAACTTCCAAAAGCTCCTGTGTAAGGGATTTCCTAGGTCAATCACTGCCAGGGTTTAAAAAGAAATATGTATTTTTCCTTATTTTTTCTGCCTTTGGAGCCTCCAACAACCTCTGCCCTGTGCACATCCAAGACCTGGAAACATCTGCCTGGAAGAAAATCTGCCTGGAGCGGGGTCAGGTCCGTGGGGAGGGGAAGTGGAGCTGCATATCTTAGGATGCTTAAGGAAAGGTTTCACTCTGCATCCCAAATCCGGGTGGGGAGACCTTTAATAACTGGGGGGAAAGTGTGGATTTAATTGGGAGGTGGATCTGGGATTCCAATAAAATGATCCTCAGGGAATGAGAGTCAGGCTTGGATCGTCCTCAGCCACTTGGTGGCAGCGGGTGCCCAAAACACTTCGCTTTTCCCCCATAATTTCAGCTGGACTCATAAGAAATATCCCTTTTCCCTGGAAATTTGGGGTGTCCAGAGTCCCCCAGTGCAGGGCTGGCAGTTGGATGCAAAGGGATTTTGTGGGTGAAAGGCTCCAAGGGTTGGGATGGAGGGATGGACAACGAGCAGACAGAGGGATGCAGTGGGACAGGGGGTGGACACAAAACCAGGGAGGGGCTCTGGGATCATCCCAGGGACAGTCCGGGGACAATGGGATGATCCTGGAGGCCCCAGACCAATCCACACCCTGCCCAGACAGCCCGGCCAAGGGTTAATGAGCAGCTTTGTCATTAATTAGCTCAGGAGCCCGAGGCTTGGGGCTATTTTGCCTCGAAATTAGGCAGGAGCCATCCCTGGATTCACATCCCGCTCCTGGATCCCGACCTGGTGGAAGGAGATGCCTGATTTGTGGGCAGTGACCCCCTCAATTCCAGCCCTCCCTCCTGTGCTCCTTGATCCTCCCCAAATTACCAACACCCCCTTTCTACCTCTCCAGGACAGGATTTTCCCACCTGGAAAAGGAGCAAAGGATTCCAATATCCTGGCTACTAGTGTCCCTATTTTGGCCCTATATCACCTGGATCCCAGTCCTATGGATCCCAAAGGACTGCTGGATACCACTATCCCTATTTTGGCCCTATATCACCTGGATCCCAGTCCCATAGATCCCAAAAAAACCCACTGGGTACCAGTATCTCTATTTTGGCTCCAGATCACCTCAATCCCATCCCAAGGGATCCCAAAGCACTGCTGGGTACCAGCATCACCATTTTGGGGATATATCTCCCAGTATCCTCATTTTGACCCTATATCACCTGGATCTCAATCCCATGGATTCCAAGGAGCCACTGGGTCCCAGTATCACCCTTTTAGCTCCATATTACCTGGATCCCAAAGAACCACTGGCTACCAGTGTCCCCATTTGGGCCCAAATCACCTGGATCCCCAGGAAATGCTGGGTACCTTTATCCCTATTTTGGCTCCAGATCCCCTGGATCCCAAACTCTTTGCATCCCACCTGGCACAGGGATGCTGGACACCCCCATTCCTGGGACCACCCAGCGGGGTGAGGTGCCATGGGGGTGTTTGCTGAGCTCCATCCAACACAGGGAGAGGGAAAAGAGGGAATAAAGAAAGGGAAAGCACCTCTTATCCAAACACAGCCGAGCCCACCAAGGGCCTCCCGCCTTTTTATCTTTCCCAGACCCTAATTAAGACTTAATAACCCCAAATCTGCCTCCCTTTCATCTCTGCTCCCCCTCCCCAGGCCCTTTATTTGCCCTGTTTGGGGGTGGTTTCTCTGTGATGCTCCAGGGAATGTGGCATCACCCCTGTCTCTGTGCCCATCGCTGGATTTTATGGAATTTTTGGTGCCTCCACCTGCAGATTCCAGGCTGGGATCTGCCCCAGAGCATGGAAATCGGAGTCCTCCAGCCCCGAGGTGGCCGGGAAGCTGCAGAGCCGGGGATGCTCCTCGCGGGGGCGCAAATCCATGATGGCTTTCCCAGCTCCTTGGGGTTATTCCCAGCTCGGGAGGCTGCACGTACTGGGATTATCCATCGGGAAAGCCCAACGAGGGGGCTGCTGTGGTGCAGATGTGGCCCCGGCCCCCCGAACTCCCCCCTTTCCTCCCCAATAAACCCCCCCGAGCCCCCGGGGGAGTCTTTGACCGGGGCTCTCCCCTCCCCACGGCGCCGGCCCGAGGTGTGACTTTTCCCAGCTCATTAGGAAAAGCTGCGGGATTTTTAAGGATCTCAGACCCTAATGACCATCTGAATCCCATCAGCCGAGCGGGGAGAGCTGGGGGGGCGCAAAGAGAGCCCCCCCTGCCTCTGGCACTGCCTCCCGGAGCATCCCTGCTCCTGTCCCTTCTCCCTGGGGTGTTGTTGACGCCCCAAAAAGCAGCTCTGCGGGGGGGTCCAGGCTGGGGACACGAGCTCAGGGTACCAAGGGGGAATTTGGTGGCCTTGGGGTGCCCTGTGGGGTCCCCCGAGGGTTGGATGCTCCTTGCTGAGTAATTCAGAGCCAAAACCACCCTGGGGGAGGACAAATGGGGGGGGGGGACATCCCAAACGGGGGCAGGGGGACGTGGAGAGGAGGACACATCCCCTGGGAGGGCAGAGGGACAGGGAGGGGACACGGAGGGGTCTCGGGAGGGGCAGGGGCGATGCCGGTCCCCGCCCCGTCCCCGCGGTGCCCCCTGGCCCTATAAAGGCGGGCGGGCAGCGCTGGCTCGGGTGGTCCCACAATGCCGACCCCGACCCCCAACCCGTCCACCCCCGGCCGTTCCTTCACCATTGCCGCGCTCCTGGGACCCTCGGGACCCCCGACCCACCCTGGGCCACCCCCGCCGCCGATCTGGGGGTCCCCCCCGGCTCCCGCCCCGCTCCTGCCGCCGCTCTGCACCGACTGCTGCGGGGGAAACCCCGCGTGGGCCGCCCGGCTCGGGGCTACAGGTACCGCCCCCCTCCCCAAAACCCCGCACGGGGACCCCCCTCTGCTGCTCCCGGCGGGACATCCCAAATAGGACCTCCATCCTGCTCCCCAAAGGGAGACCCCCTTCTCCCAGGGGGGTATCCCCAAATTGGGACCTCTCTCCTGCTCCCCAAAACGGGATCTCTTCTCCCAGGGGGACTTCCCCAAATGAGGACATCTCCAAACGGGGATCTCTTTCACCTTTTCAACAGGGGGACCCCCTGAAGGGGAATCTCTTCCAGGAGAATTCCATGCCCAACTCTCTCGGGACACTCTCAAAGTGGGGGAACTCCTTCCACCTTCTCGTGGGGACTGTCTCCAAAGGGAATATATCCAAGAAGGATGTCTTGGATATATCCAAGATATATTTATCTACCTCCCCAAGGAGATCCTCAGCAAATGGAGGACCCTCTTCCACCTCTTCATGGGGACTCACTCCAAAGGGATTCTCTCCAACAGGGACCTGTTTCCACCTTTCTAGGGAGACCCTCATCAAATGGGGGACTTTCTCCCACCTCCCCAAATAGGGAACCCCCTCCAGAAACAACCTCTTTAAATGGGACACCTCTAAATGGGAAAGTCCTTTCTGCCTCTCCAGGAAAGGACCTCCCAAGGAGGGAAGGGGAGAGGATCCACTGTGGATGGGACCTCTCCAAGGGCTCCTCTCCCCCTCTCTGTCACCCCCAGGCTTCCTGATCTCCAAGTGCTGCTTCCCCATCTTCAAAGCCAGGCCTGGCAAAGCCAAGCGGGTCAGGACCATCTTCACCAGCGAGCAGCTGGCGCGGCTGGAGAAGGAGTTCTCGCGGCAGCAGTACCTGGTGGGCGCCGAGCGGGGCCTGCTCGCCTCCTCCCTGCACCTCAGCGAGGAGCAGGTAACCCCCACCACCCTCCAGATCCGCCTGGGAGGCTCCCAAACCTCTGTGCCAACGGGTGGGACCTGGGATGTGTCCTGCAGAGCCTCGTGGGGTGGTGGCTGCAGAGAGTTTGAATTAAAAGGGTGGAGGTTTGCCCCAGGTGGGCAAAGAGGCACAAAGGGCTGTCCAAGAGCCATGAATTTGTGTCACTCTTAAGGCTGGACCTCCTCCACCACTGGCAGGTCCAGCTCCTGGGGTTCAGGGGGCAGTTCTCCAGCTTGCTGGGGATGGAGTGGGCGCTGCCTGAGCCTGGGGGTTCAGCAGACCACGACTCCGAGGTCTGTGGAGAAACCAGGTTTGAAAGCCTTTCCTAAAGCAGGAGGGAATTGGTGGAATCACCATCCCTGGAAGTGTCCAAAACCCTCTGGATGTGGCACCTGGGAACAGGGTTGAAGTGGTGAACAGGGCAGTGCTGGGTTAGTGCTTGGTGGTCTTTGAGGTCTTCTCCAAATGTAATGATTCCACCATTCCGTGATTCCAAGGTGAAAGTCTGGTTCCAAAACCGCAGGATCAAGTGGAGGAAACAAAGCCTGGAGCAGCAACAAGCCAAACTGGCCAAAATGGGTTTGGCCACCCCCCAGGGGAGCCCTGACTCGCAGAGCCACCACGGTGAGGAGGACAAGGACTTCCCAGCGGAGCCAGAGGGTGGACAGGAGGTCACGGGGACCAGGACAAAGAGCTGCTGAGTGACCCCTTTCACGGGGCCCTTTCTCCGTGTGTATTATATGACTGTACCATAGCTGGCCATATCTAATATATACAGGACATATACAGGGCACCCCTTGGGCTGGGAGGGGGTGAAAATAAATTATTTATGCAATTTTTGGGCTCATCTTTGCAAGAGGAGGAGGAGGAAGGGGAGGAGGGAGAACACACATGCCCACAGTGGAGCAAATGTTGAGTGAGGGCTTGTTTATGGGAGCAAGATTTGGGGGAGTGGGGGTCACCTGCACACCCCCACCCATGGATTATCCCAAAGGTGTTGGGAGCTGGGATATCTGAGGCATCAGGACCTTCACAGAGCCCCCAGGTCCTTGTAGAGGACCTTCCTCTCGTGGTCCATCCATCTCCCTGCCAGTGGCATCTTCACCATAACCAGTTCTGCCCCTGTCCCACCCAGCCCTGGCATCCCTCTCTCCAGGGATTTTGGAGCCAGGACAACGGGGAAAACACACCTGGAGAGCAGAGCTGGTGGGAGCTTTGCTAGTTGGGCACCAGGGGTGACATCTCAGCTGGGCAAGGATTAGCCAGGGTTTCATTTTGATTGCTTGGCCCTGATTAGGCAGAGGTAGAGGTTTCTAATCCAGCAGGTTTGGGATGGACACTGGGCTGGAGGATGAGCCAAAAGTGGGACCTGTGGGAAGCTGGGGAGCTGCTTGAAGGATGCAAAGCAAGTGAGCACCAGGGGCCTGGGATCTGCTGGATGAAAGCAGCAATGGGGACATCTATTTGGGTGCTCAGCTGGGCAGCACCAGCTCCTGGAAGTGGATTTTCTCCATGTCTGTGCCAGGTTTGGAGCTGGAGGAAGAAGGGATCCAGGCAGAGGGTTTATTTGGGAAGGTGTGAAACCCGGAACAAGAAGGTGGGGGACATTGCAAGGAAAGGATGGAAAATTGGGAAGGGGATGGTGCAAAGAGAAGGGATCAGTGCAAGGAAAAGAGGGATGTGCAAGGGGAGGGGATGATGCAAAGAGGGGACAATGAAAGGAGAGGAGCAAAAATTAGGAAGGGGATGGTGCAAGAAGGGGATGTGCAAGGAAAGAGGATGAAGCACAAAGGGGGAACAGTGCAAGGAGGAGATGATGCCAGGAGAGGGGGCAATGTCAGCAGAAGGAGATAACGCAAGGAGAGGGGGGATGATGCCAGGAGATAGGGACAATATAAGATGACACAGTGCAAGGAAAGGGGACAGTGCAAAGAGAAGGGGCTGGTGAGAGCGGGGTGATCCAAGGAAAAGGGGAGGACGCAAGAAGGGGACGGTGGAGCAGAGAGGGCCAGCGCAAGGAGAAGGGGCTGGTGCCGGGAGAAGGGGCCGCGGTGACGGAAGCTGCCCTTTGTCCCGGCCGTTTCAGAGCCGGGATTAGCCGGCACATCTCAAAGAGCCCAAACTGTGCTAATGTCTTCACATGTCTGCCGGGAGCCCGCGCTGCGCCGGCGGGGTTAACCCGCTAATCTCCCGTGCCGGTGGGTTTATTGCAATCAGACCCGAGACAACGGGGGTGTTTTAATATCGCCCGGCCGGGGGGCCGAGCTGATTGAGAGAGTTAAGTTGTTCTCAGGACACCTTTAATCCCCTGGGAGCTGGCAGCGCTCAGCCTCCGGCAGGATTGGGCTCCTCCTGGGCAGCCACGGGGGATCCGTTCCCGCTCCAGGGGATGCTCCCGCAGGGTCTGCCCAGCCCGGACCCCTCTGCGGGGGTGTCCGACCAGGAGGGATGGTTTAATTAAAACTGCTGGGCTTGATCGAGTTTTTTTTCTTTTAAATTTACTTTTATACGAGATGGATTAAATCACGTCCCTCCGGCACTTTGGGATTTGACCAGGAGGTTTTTCTCGTGGAGGGTGATAATCCTTGAGGGGGTGGCCGGTCCTTGGGGGCTCAGGATGGTCGTGTTCCCTGGGGACAGCTGGGTGCCAGGGAAGGCCATCCCATGTCCTCCTCTGACTCGGTGATTAACCTGTTTGCAGGTTCCTTAGGGTGGGGAAGGCACTTTTTGTCTCTGGGGACAAAGCAGGGATTACTGGAAGAGCCAAACCCCCAGAGCTGCCCCTGGTCGTGGGGTGGAGTTGATGGTTTGCAGAAAAGCTGGATTCCTCCTGGTCATTTTATGCCTTGCCAGCCTGGACACCCTGGAAATGGGGTAGAAATGGAGTTTCCTTCCCGCTGGATCCCGGCAGATCAACTGGGGGATGTGGATTGGGATCAAAACCAGCCCCGTGGAAAATAAGGGAGAGAGGTGCTTGGAAAGGTTTTGGGCTGGATCAACCCACCTGGGACAAAGCCTTGGCTCTTCTCATCCCCAGGAAAGTCTGTGTGTAAAAGGATAAGAATAAAGGAGGGGACTAAAGGATAAGAGCTGTGTGTCTCTACCCAACACCCCCCCACACACACATCCCAAAGGCCTCCCTAGACCCTTCCTAATCCATGACTTTCTGCAAGACACTGTTTTTTCACCTGTCTGAAAAACCTGGGGTGGCTTTCGGTGACAGATAATTAAAAGGAAGTGAGAATTAAGCAGCTTTATTAAGAGGATAAAGGTTATCTGCCAAAGATGCAGCGCCGAGCCCTTCCCGGCAAATCTCCTCGCTGCTCCATAGATAAGTAGGAGTCTCCTAGGACAGGTAGGATGCGGGATGGGTGTGTGGATGTATCAGGGAGAAGCGTTTTCCCAGAGGAGCAGCCCGCAATGCGGATTAGATGGATGGGTGGAGGGTTGGGGATGAACGCAGGGAGCTGCTGAAGAGGTGCAAATGGGTGTCTGGCTAAATGGGATGGGATGTGGATGGGTAGGAGAAGGGATAACCAGGTGGAGCTGTAGCCCGCAGGTCCTTTGGGTCCTCCTCCCTGCTCTCCCTTCCTGCCAGGATTATTCCTGCTGAGCTCATGGCGACGGATTTGTTTGGATGCAGGACCCCTCCAGCCCCCGAAGGGCCGTGATCCAGCCGCTTTCCCAGCTTCTTGGAGCCGGGAGCCCCCTCCCCTCGGCTGATCGCCCTGTTTTCAGGGGGTTGCTAAATGGGATTACCACGTAGGAAGGGCCGGGATGTCAGGAAGGACAACGTGCGGCTGGCAGAGGTTCAAGGCAAAGCCGGGACACGGGGTCGTTCCCGTGCATGTTTCCAGGCTCCATCCCCTCGTGTAATCTTGTTAAATGGTCAGGGAGCATTTCCCCTGCTTCTCCCTCCCCTTTAATTCCCGATTGAAACATCAAATAAGTTTTTCCCGAGGTTGCTCTGACTGGTTTCGGTGGCCAAAACCTCTGGGTTTAAAAATCAAGGGTCTAAACCAGTTTTGGTGACGTGAGCTGTTATATAAAAAAAAATAGGTGAAAAAAACCTGAAAATTGCATCATCTCCCTCCTTGCAAATGGTTCGTGGCACAAAATGCCTCGTCCCTGTGTCATCCCAGGATGGACAGGCTGGGATTTCCCTGGAGGTGCGGCTCTGGCACCTCCGAACGGCGTGATTTTCCTTTCAGGAGTTGATTAAATCGTTAACTCAAGCAATAGAGGGATGCTGATGGGAGATGTGGGATTGGCAGTCAGATAAAGCGCTTTCCCAGCTCTGCCGAAACCTCCTCCCGGGGTTTATTTAGGCTGTGACGCTCCCGTGCCTCAGTTTCCCCGGCCGGAGCGAGTAAACCCTTGCACACACGTGGTGCTGAGCAGGTCTGATCCCGCTCCCACCCCGCACCCCCGCGGAGATCCGAGCCGGATCCAACCCTCGGATCTGCCCCATCCTTCCCCCACTCCATCTCTATTGATTTAATAAGATGGAGGGGAATTAACGGGGCCGGAGCATTGGAATAATGAAAGATGAACAAAGGGGCAGCGCTAGCAAAGATGCTGCCAGCTTTTAATGATGAGGCCGGGCAGATCCCCCGCCAGTTGTCCCTTTGGAGTGGCGATTAAGAACATACTGTTATTGTTAAGGCCGAGAGATAAATCCCCGCACCGTTTCTGATGTGATCAGCCGGGGCTTCTCCCTGCAATTTGTGATCCTATTGTGGACGGTGTTTGCCCTGGGCAAGGAGAGTCTGGGAACCACTTATGAACCATCCTTTGGTCATTAGTCTCCTCATTAGGGGAGAACAATGTGGGAGAAAAAAGATAATTGAAGGGAGCAGCGGGCTGATGGTGCACTCAGGCCCGGCCTAGCGCTGCCTCAGTGCTTAGTTTGTTTATAATTTCCAATTAATTTCAAATGCCTGGGTTTGGGATGGTCTTAATACCTGGAATTGCAACCCCTGTGAGCGGGGTCTTCGGGCCTGTCCGTGAAGGGAAGGCCACGGAGCATCCTCTGAGAACTTGGGCTTTGGTTGCCCTTGTGGGGGTCACCCAAGCTTTGCTGCCAGCTGGAATTATAGGGTTGGGAGGGCCTTTGGAAGGTCATTTAGTTTGGAGGGACGCCGGGCAGGTGGATGAGCCCCCCAGGAGCCGGGAAGGGTGAGGGGGGTGGGATGCAGCAGGTCCCGCTCCCTCATTTCACATCTGGCTGAGACACGAGGCCAGATGTGACACCGGGGAACGGGACACCGAGGCACGACCCCGCTTGGATCAGGGATATCACCCCATCGAAAGGCTGGGGCAGAATCTGGTCCTGCTGAGCCTCATTCCAGCCTGGCCTTCCTTGGGATCCTGCCTGGACATGCCAAGCCTGGGTGATAAATCAGCGCGGGCCGGGTGAAGGACTCCGTGCCCCGGGGAGGAGGAGGAGGAGGAAAAGCCGTAATTCCTCAGGATGCTCGATATTATCAAGTGCTAATGAGACCTGGATGGGGCTGAGGTGCTTTGCAGGCCATTATCCCAAATTAACCTGACAATGAAGCCGGGGAGCGGTGTCTGAAGGGCGGCCGGGGTGTGTATTGACTGTCTGGAGCCGGGAGAGACTGGGAGGATGTCCTCTGCCTCCCCCCTGGAGCACAAAGCAAGGGCCTTGCGTTTTCCAGAGGCAGTTTTCCATTGCATTAACACAGAAATATGGAATGGTTTGGGCTGGAAGGGTCCTTAATGGTAGTCCAGTTCCACCCCCTGCAGAGACACCTTCCACTATCCCAGGTTTCTCCAAGCCCCATCCAACCTGGCCTTGGACATGTTGAATCAGGTCCTGGAGAGGTTTGACAAGCAGGAGCCAAAATAAGGTGACGGGGTGGAGAGAATGGGGATGGTCTCCTCTGCAGGCCAATGTTTGGGATAACAACCTTCTAGGAAATTCCTGTTTCCAAGTTCTCCTGTTCAGCCCAGGCTTCCACTGACACTGGGCTCTCACAGGGGAGATGTTTTAAGGGTGGTCTTGCTCCTGTCACCTCCAGCCAGGGCTCCCCTTGCTCTGGGACACCCTCAGAGTGCAGGGTGGTGCCATCCCTCCTGTCCTCATCCCGGTTTGGGGCTGTCAGTGGGATCCAGGGAGGTGCCAAGGAGCCAGAAGGCAACTTGGATCCCCCAGCAAACAGGACAGGCAGGGTTTTCCAAGAGCTATGGACACCAGCACCTTGTTCTGGAGGTCCCTGAAGCTCCCTGAGATGTGGTTGAAGGTGGGATAGCCAAGGCCTGATGGCATCTCGGCACCCACTTCCAGGTGTTCCCGGTGCAAAGAGAACCCACAGTAATTGCTGATGGCCAAAAAACTGTTTTCCGAGGAATATGATCCATGATCCTCCTTGGAGAAACCCCGTGCTCCTCTTTTCACTGATGAATCCCTGTTCCTCTCTCCCTGGAAATTTCGGTGGGATCCAGCTTGGAAAGGGGCAAATGACCAGCTCGAGGAGCCACACGATTCGAGGACGTTCCTAATTGCCTATTACTGGTTTATAGATTATTATTTATTATTCCTATGGGTTATTATCTATTGTTACTATGGATTATTGTTTATTATTCCTATGGATTATCACAGCAGAAATGGTTTAAAAAATACGACACGACGCCAAAAGCTAAATTTAGCGTTCACAATCCCATTTTTAAGCGAATATTTATTGTTTTAAGAATAAAAGCCACGAGCTCATGGTTTCAGCCTCCTAGGGTTGGCGGTGCTGGGCTTGTTATCCTAATGAGCCTGTCTAATCACCACCCTGGATCCATCTTCTCCCGGATAGGATGCTCCCGATCCAGGAGACGCAGGAGGACTCCCAGCCCGGGATTAGGGATGCACCGAATCCCCGTCACGTTTTCGCGTGTGCTCGCTGTGGGTTTGGGGAGAAGTTTCCGCCCCCGCTGGGCCGGTTTTGAGGCTGGAAGAAGGGATGGAAATGGAGCCGGGGCTCTCTCCCCACCGACGGAGAGGGCGAGGTGTGAAATTTCTCATGGGCCAACAAGTGAGAGCCGCGGGGTGCCCAGAGAAAGGGGGGACAGAAAAGATGAAGGGGGGAGCGAGGAGGAGGGAAAGCAACAGCCAGGGAGGAACAAAAATCCCTAAAGCACCAACCTGGCTTGAAGAGCGGGGCGTTTTCTATGGGGGGATTGTAAAATGCGCTCTCTCTTTCCCCTTGGCAGGGGGGAAAAGGGCCCCCCCTCTATCTGATAGTCATTAGCATCAATTAGCCCCGTTTGAAGTGGGCAACATCTTTGTCTCTTTGCAAAAAAAAGAAATAAAAAAACCTTTCAGGGAGCCCATAATAACATCTGGAGCGAGGGGAGGCTGAACTCCAGTTCCCCACTTTCATCTCTTGTCGAGGGACTTGGAATGTTAATGCAGCCTCATTCTTTAATGGAGTTATCAGGAAATGCTTTTCACCTCCTTCCCTTTGCTCAGGGGGGATGTTTACAAAGGGCTGGGGGCTTTTTGGGGGGGGCTTTTTGGGTTGTTGTTTTGTTGTTGGGATTTTTTTTTGTGTGGTTTTGGTTTGTTGGGTTTTTTTTTACCCCTTCCCTAAGAAACTCCCCCTCCCCACCACCTTCCCCTTTTTCTTTTCTACGGGCTGGAAAACCAAAACTGGAATAAAATGTCATGGAGAGAATATAGTGAATTAAAATAAAATAAAATGGAATAATTAAAATAAAATAACTTACTAAACAAAAAGAAAAAGGGGGAAAAAAGAGGATCAGATCCCATCCTTTCATCTCTCCAGCTCGGAGGGGCTGGAGCTGGTGTGGGTGGAGGGGTGGGGGACTCTGCTACTGGGTGCTACATTTCCCAAGTCATTACCAGCGAGTGAAAATTTCCAGCTCTCCCACCGAAATGCATTAGCTGAGCACACAGTACTAATGGGAAACAGGACGCGGCGTCAGGCGGCGGGTTTGGCCGAGAGGGAGAAAAGTCAGCCCGTGGTTTTGCTGCCTGTCCATCCCGGTGGTTCCCCCTCCATCCATCCATCCATCCCGGATCATCAACCCCACAGCGCTCCCAGGCCAACAACCTGGACGTGGATCTGCTCCTTTCATAACCGGAGCAGCCTCGCTTCTCACGGGAATCACAGTCACGACTTCGCATGAATTTATTATCATTTATTTAACAAGCTTTTTTAATGAAACAACCCAAACCCTCGTCTAATGACACCCATATTCAATCCCACGCTCCCTCGGTGCCAGCAAAGCCGGGAGCTGTGAATCTCCACGGATTTTTTTAACTCCCCGGTGGCTCTTTTTTTTTTTTTGGGGGGGGGGAGAGTCTTCGGCACTTGCCCAGCTTTGAACGTGTGATTCCAATTAAGGCCGCGGTTCCACAGCAGCGGGATCGGGGCTGCCTGTTTGGATAAGGAGCAATAAAGCAGCAGCTGTATTTATCCACTTATTTGGAAGCTCCTGTGGAAGACAGGATGCTAAAAGGCAGGGGGAAAAGAAAAAAAAAAAAGTGTTTTAAAGGCAAACTTGAGGGGCTCTTTTGTCTCCTGCAGGCATCCTCTCCCCTGAGGATCCTGTGGACATCACCAGGGTGCTTCCTCACAACCCGGATAATCCTGCCCGTGCATTCCCATCTTTTCCATCCGCTTTGAAATGCTCAAAAATATGGAGATTTTTATAAGAATTTCTATGGATTGGGCGGGGAAAAGAGATTTAAATGGCATGAATCCCTCTCTAAGGCAGGATTTATGGGATATGGACTGTGCATGCAGAGATGGTTAATGCCGGGTTATTAAACCACGGGGGATTTTTGCTCCGTGTTTATTAACCTGGAGGTTCCAGGATTTCTCCGTGTTTGCACTTGGAGGGAATTTTCAGTGTGAATTTGGTGAGATTTCAGTGGGAATGACACCTGGGAGAGGTGTCTGTGCCATCCACAGCTCCCTGTTGGACCACGTGGATGCACTTGGGGATGTCAAGCAGGGATGGCACCGAAACCAGTTCAGTTTTCACAGCACAGTCACCTCGTGTCCTGTGAGAGCTCCTGAGATCTCATCCCATATCCTAGGTATGCCCACACACTCCAGCATTCCTGGACAGGCACACACTGACACATTCCTCTGGGAACAGTGACTGCTGGCTCTGGGATCTGTCTGTGCCTTGTGGGGTGTGTGGCCAGGGGATGGGGTGGGTGCTCCTGGGAGGCCTGGGGGTATCACAGGGAATTTGGGAGTGGGGAGTGGAGCAGGAGCTGTAGGTGTGTCCATGTGGGTGTCCATGGGGAAGGTGAGAGTCCCAGCAAGGTGCTGAGGTGGAAGGTTTGGGGCCATGAGGAAGGGAGGAGGTGGTGGAAGGAACAAGTATCCATGTAGGGTCTGTCTGGAGTGGGTATGGTGTGGGTGTCCAGGTGGGTGACAGCAGAGGTGACAGCAGGGAAAGAGGGGTGTCCATGGGGGCGTCAGTGTGGAAGGAGGGGTGTCCATGGAGTAAATTGAGTGTAAAGAGGGGTGTTGTGAGAAAGGAAAGGTCTCCATGGCGGTTTTGGTGGGGAAGGAGAGATGCCCCTAAGGATGTTTGTGTGGAAGGAGGGGTGTCCATGGAGGAGCCTGAAGGTAAAGAGGAGTGTTGGTGGGGAAGCAGAGGTGTCTCTGGGGGTGTCCATGGAGGTGTTGTGGTTTAGAAAAGGTGTCTGTGGGAAGAAGGGGTGTCCGTGTGGAAGCTGGGGTGTCCTCGGGGATGTCGATGGGGAAGCAGACATGTGGATAGGGAAGCAGGCGTGTCCGTGTGGGTGTCAGTAGAGGTGTCGCTGGAGGCCAGAGGGGTGTGGGCAGCGCCCTCCGCCCCCCCGGCTCTGCTTTGCATAGGAGCGCGGCTCGTCCCGGCCCCCCCGCCCTCCATAAAAGCCGGCGGGGCCGCCCCGGCCGCCCCGGCCCGGCCATGCTGCAGAGCCCGCCGTGCCCCCGGCCCGGCCCGCCGCCCTCCAAGACCCCCTTCCACATCGAAGCGCTCCTCGCCCGGGACCCTCCGCGCCGCGGCCCCGCCACCTCCATCACCTCCATCCCATCCATCCCATCCATCCCGACCATCCCCTCCATCCCGCCTCCCCCGCGCTGGCCCGCGGCGGGACCCGCTCCGGGAGCGGCAGGAGCCGGCCCGGGAGCGGGGCTGGGGCCGCTGCCCGCCGGGTGGGGCTGGGGTTGGGGTTGGGGAGGTGCAGGTGAGCGAAGGGGGGCCCGGCTGGGGTCGTGGGTGCGTGTTGGGGATGCGGAGCGGGGATGCTGTGGGTGGAACGGGGATGCGGACTCTCGGCTGGCACTGGGAAATAACGCGGTTTGGGTCACCCCAAATCTCTTTATTCCTCTCATTGCGGTTGTATTTTAATTCCCTACAATCTCTGGACCAGCCCCGAGGTGAAGCGTTTGAGCTGGGGCTGTGGGAAGTGGAGGAGAGAGAGGGAAAACTGTCTTTAGAGTTATTTTTCCCCCGCTGTAAGTGATGGATATAGCGAGAGCAAAAATGAACGTTTTAATCTGTTGTTTTGGTTTAGTTGGTTTTTTATTTTTCTTTTATGCTGCAAGACAATTTCTAACACGCCTGATTTCTCTTGATAAAGAGCCTGTGGTTAATTCCTAAAAGATGCTCCAGGATTTTACTAATCCATCAGCCAGCCCCGAGTCGGAAACCCGCGCAGAATATCCAAATGCACTGTTTACATCTGAAATGATGCTAAAAAGAGTATTCCAGCACCTGGTCTAGTGGAAGGTGTCCCTGCCCATGGCAGGGGATTGGAAGGGGATGATCCTTAAGGTCCCTTCCAACCCAAACCAGTCTGTGATTCTGGGATGTTTCAATTTATCCCCAAGATTAAATGTTTGGGTGCAGTGAGACCCCAGAGACACGATTTGCATCCCTCAGGCTTGGAAGGTTTTAGGTTGGGAACAGCCCCCCCGCGTCTACGTGTGCCCCCACCTGTATTTTATTAGAGTGGCTTTTATTTCTCTTTTCATATACCAAAAAGGCACTTCACTGCCTTTGTCTTCATCACACCTCCAAAAACCTGCTGTAATCTCCCAAAGCCTCACCCCCAAAGTTCATTTCTCCACCTCTGCCGCTGCACAGGTCCTCTTTCTCCCAAAATCTGTCCTCATCCCTCCCTAATTTTGCTTTCCCTTCAATTTTTCACTCACAGAAGTGAAAATGTAGAGTGTCTGGGAGCACCTGGCCCTAAAACTTCATCTTTTTAGCCCAAAAGCATCCAAGGATAAAGGTTTTATTGTTCTGTGGGTAAAATCTGCACAGTGGTGATGGGTGATACTGACTGATCCATCAAGCTCTATTTTCACTGTAACTTTATAAGCAAACTGACTAATTCATTTTAACAAAATACCTCTATTTAGGATATTTTTCATGAAATTAATTATTTTTTTTTTTAACATTCTGAGTGTCATCTTGCTGTTGTCCAGGTAAAACCTGCAGCCAGGCCTGTATTTTCTGTGTACAAGGAACTCCTGATTTTGGTCCTGATTCTAAAATTAAATATTTTTAATCTCTTTTTTTAAACCTATTTAACGTAACTATTTAATGTATTATTTCTTTCACGAGGCAGCATCTGCACAATTGCGTTAATCTCTGTATTATATCAAACATACAGGCATGAAAACACAGTTAAACAATTGGCAAAGCTATTTCCACACAGCATTTCAAGTTGGAAATTACACTTGCTATTATCCCAGTATGAAAATAGAAGGGGGGGGAATAAAAAAGAAAGAAGTGACGGGTGAAACGATTTTAATGATGAAAATAGTTTTAAGTGCAATTACAGCTGTTAAGCTGTCAGGTCTCCATCCCACAAATCCTTAAACACAGGCAGAACTTACACCTAATTAATGGAAATAAGTAGGTCAAGGTGCTGGTTTGTGCCTGGAGAACGTGACAACATCAGTCATTAAAGGAGAGATAAGTAGCAGGGTGTGAATTGGGATCATTATGTGTGCAGCATTTCCATAAAAGTTGAAGAAACTTGGCTTGCCACAATATTTGGAACAGCAATGATGGGGAGCATTAATGGCCCGATCCTACCAATTGTTTTCCACGTGGAAATTCCTCTTGGTTGTTACTCGGTGGGTTATTTTAAAGTTAATCCAGTGGAATCACCTGGGCAGGCAGGTCATGGGATCACAGAATGGTTCGGGTTGGAAGGGATTTTAAAGGATCAACCCCTCTGCAGTGAGCAGGGACCTCAACTGGATCAGGATGAGGGAATTAGAAAGGAGAGAAGCCACCTCTCTCGGTCAGGTGCCAGTTGGTCCCCTGGTGTTGTATTGTGTGTTAATTTATGGTAATTATAATTATCCTCAGGCCACTGCTAGACAGGAGGCAAGAGACCAGATCCACTAATTCCTCTGCACACTGGGAACTTTTCTGGGAGCAGGGGAGCAGGATGTGGTCCTGCCTGAGAGCTGGTTCCTGGACACTGATTCCCTGTGCCAGGTGAAATCAGGGGCCAGTCTGGAGAAAACTCCCCCAAAATTTAGATATTCGTGACTTGGGCCTTCTGGAGACAGAGATGGGATTTTTGTGTTCTGCAGCTCTTGATGGATTTTATTATCCTGTTGCAAACATCCTGTGTGGGTGGAGGTCAAATCCTGCTGCTCTCATTGAGAGTTGATTTCTTTGGGTCTGGCTGCATGTTCAGGTGGTACTTGAGAGTAAAATCTCCAAAAGATCCAACCTTTCATGGGAAAGGGAGCTTAGATGAGATTATCTAGGTGGAGACAGGGCAGGGACATCCCTGCTTTTTTTGGTGCTGCTTTTTCCCAGCCCCTTTGGTGCAGATCCTTTCAATGTTCGCTGCTTTCTCGCAGGTCTGGAGTTGTCTCACTGTGTCGGGACCAACTCTCTCAGCCCTGTTGGGCCTTGGAGGTCGGGGGGGCCCTGCAAGATGAAGAGAGTCCGCACTGTCTTCAAACCAGAGCAGCTGGAGCGGCTGGAGCAGGAATTCCTCAAGCAGCAGTACATGGTGGGTACAGAGCGAGTGGACCTGGCTGCAACTCTGCACCTCACGGAGACTCAGGTAAGGAAGGGGTGGCACCGATCCCGGGGCTGCTCTGCACTGGTTTTCCCGCTGGGAAGGGCAGCAGGGGGAGGACACAATGCAAAGTGACCCGTGGGACTCCCTGCTGCCAGATGGCATGGAAGGGATGTGCCTGGAGAGATGGGTCTGGATGGTTTATGGACAAGATTTCTTAATCCACAAAGTGGAACGAAAAGAATTCAGGAGCACAAACCTGCGTTGCTTTAGAGTTGGAGATGGGTTGGACTCTGTGGATCGGTGTTGTTTTGGTCCTCTGGAGACATTCAGTGCTTTGAGTGTCCTTTTATTTATTATTGTTATAATTTTCCTGCTCTTCCCAAGAAGTTCCTGCCCTTCCCAAAGCAAGCTGCTTGTTTGTTATAGAAAGAAGGAGGCAGCTGATCTTCCGTGGTGGGGTCTAAATTCAGCTGGGGAAAAGGGAGAGCAAAGCAAAGGGCAATTCTGGGGGCACAGGGGCTGTTTTGGGGTCTCCTCATGCCCTCTGGCAGCTGCAGTCCTGGGAATGGGTTCAGTGGCTCCTTAGGGAGCTGCTTCCTTCACTCTCCTGGCCAGAATTTCCTCAGTGCAGCTGCATCCCCACCTCTCCTGATCCTTTTCCCAGCACTGCTCTGCCCTCCACAGTGTCACCTCCTCCTGTTTTCACCCACTATTCCCTGAGCAGAGAAGGGGCATGTCCCCACTTTGAAGGAACTCTTTTTGGGGAACCTCTTCCTTGGAAGCACGTGGCATTGGGAATGTGCTCCTGGAGACTCAGCTTAAAGCTGTTCCATGTCCCTGCCAGGTGAAAGTCTGGTTCCAGAACCGGAGGATCAAGTGGAGAAAGCAGAGCATGGAGCAGAAGGCGGCAAAGCTGTCCCAGTTTGGGGTGATCCAGCCTGCGAGCGCCGACTCCACGGACATCAAGGACCACGAGGAGGACACAGTGGACGTGGAGCTTTGAGCAGCTGAGGCTGAGCTGCCACTGTGGGGTTTTGATGTTGGGTTTCTGTGCTGCTTTGACCCAAGAGAGACATTACCCTCTCGATCCGAGAGCTGGAGCTACAGGACTGAAATGCAGCTGGTGGGGAGGAACCCCCCCAAATTTGTTTGGCTGCTCTTTGGTAGCCATTTGCTGTAATTCCTGGGGCTTCTTCACCAGGCTGGCTGTGCTTGATGGCAGGTGATCTCCTGTTTGCTCTCGGAGCACCAGGACACAGTTTTAAGCAGAGAGTGACAATCTGAGGGTGTCTCTGACGGTTGGGTGACAGTTGGTGTCTTTGGTGTTGGGGTGACAATCCTCCCTGATGGTTTCTCCTGGTTAACTTGACTCCCCTGTTTGATGGTTAGATCATAACCAAAAATAACCCAAAAATAACCCAAAGCCTTTTGTTCTCACCCACAATGCTCCTGCAATAAGATGATCAGGGTCTTTCCAGGGTCTTTCTACCCCTGGAACAGAAGTGCCTCCTCTTGTCAGTGCCTTGGTGTACCTGTGCCTTTTTTTATGGCTTCCCAAACCTGGAGGGAGAACCCGGTGGTCTCTCCATCTCCTGGCACTGCCTTCCTTGGCCAAGGTGTCCGTGTGCTGCTGCAGCAGGGAATGAGGCACTGGAGCCCTGGCCAAGGTGTGGGGATGGGGGACTGCTGTAAAAAAAGCAGCTTTCCAACACCTCTGGTGCCTCAGACGACCCCCTGCCCCTCGTCCAGATGTGCTGATTCTGCCCAGACGGCAACTGCTCAGTTCTCTCCTCATTATCCACCCAGGTGCCACGGGAAACAGCACCTGGAGCGTTCGGGGAGCACATCTGTAAGGGCCCGGTGTAGTTAACAGCTGCATTTCTGCTGGCTGGAAGGGCTTGGAGGGGTCAGCACTAACGTCTGCCCAGGGTACCAACCACCTCCAGTCAGCTCAGGATGATTTATTCCTTCTCTTTCTGTCCCTGAACGCTGTGTATCACTTTACTCTTCTATTGTTATTTATAAAAGCCTTTTTTTGTTTTTCTTTCCTTAATAAGTGCCATTTATTTATTTGCTTCGTTTCTTAATAAAAATCGAGCGTGTTTTAAAAAGAGAGATGGAAAGGGTGTCAAAAAACACACCTCCAACTACTCGCTTTAATTTTGAATTGAAATTATTACCAAAAATGTGAAACCCAATGCATTTTCATCCTTCTCAAAGGTGTTTGAGGGTTTTTTCCTTAATAAACTGTTTTGAACAAAACACACGGTAAAGAATTTTTTCTTTAATGGGGTGATGACCCCATATTATGGGTGAAAGTAATTAATGTAAATTATCATCTCCGGGCTGGTTCCTGCAGAGATAAAACTACATTTTGAGTAAGAAAGGTAGTGGCTGGTGAGCACGGGGTGCTCAGGTTGGAGCTGTGGCTCCTGGAGAACAAGGACCTGTGTCTGCAGGTGGATGTGGCCAAACCTTCCCTGCAGCTCCTGCTCTGCTGAGGGGCTGGAGCATGTTCAGAGAAGGGCAAAGGGTCTGGAGAACAAGAAGCAGCTGAAGGAGATGGAGGAGCTCAGCCTGGAGAAAAGGAGGCTCAGGAGGGACCTTCTCACACTGTCAGGAGGGTAGAGCCAGATGAGGTTGGGTTCTGCTCCTAGGGAATAAGGGACAGGACAAGAGTAACCACAGAATTATTTAGGTTGGAAAACACCTCCAAGATCATCGTGTCCAACTGGTGACCGATCCTTGTCAACTAGACC
>JAWWES010000133.1:71990646-72006841 GCA_035583135.1 Lophotriccus pileatus
TGCAACTCCCTGACAGGAGGGGGGAGCCAGGGGGGGTCGGGCTCTGCTCCAGGGAACAGGGACAGGAGGAGAGGGAATGGCCTCAGGTTCCACTAGGGAAGGTTTAAATTGGGTATCAGGAAAAATTCCTTCCTGGAAAGGGTTGTCCAGCCCTGGCCCAGCTGCCCAGGGCAGTGGTGGATCCCCATCCCTGGAGGGATTTAAAAACCCAGTGGATGTGGCCCTTGGGGACAGGGGTCAGTGGTGGCCTTGGCAGTGCTGGACTAAACGATCTTAAAGATCTTTTCCAACCGAAACAGTTCCCTGATTAATGAAGCCAAACAGTGTTTTGGGCTTGTGAAAAGATTTGTCAAGTGACAAGCCCTTGTTTTTCCTCTTTGCAGTGAGCAGAGGAGCCTCCTGGAGAAATGTGCAGCCACAGCCCTGAGCTCCAAACTGATCTCCCAGAGCAAGGAGTTCTTCTCCAAGATGGTCGTTGATGCTGTCATGATGTTGGATGATTTGTTACAGCTCAAAATGATTGGAATAAAGAAGGTGCAAGGAGGAGCTCTGGAAGTAAGTTCTGTCAGAACCTGTCCCGAAGGGATGGGAGAGACAGGAATCACTTTGCTCGAGCAGAAGTGCAGCCTGGCTTGATAATGCCTGTTTGGGAATTCCCAAAGTGAGGCAAAGGTGTTGGTGTGAGGAAAAAAGCTTAGGAAGCAGGGCTGGATTTCTTTTCCATAGGTAGAGAATCTGTTTTTTGAGCCAAATACAGTCTCACCTCACTGTCTTCTGCAGCAAATGTTACTGATACAAATTAATATAAATCCTAAATTCCATTTATATTTTTGCAAATAACGAAATGTTTGGGTTGTTTTTTTTTTTTCTTTTTGTGGGAAGTTTTTTTACTTCTGGATCCAAAAGTCCTGGTTCCATGTAGGATTTCTGGCATGGGAAAAGTGCAAGGAAAACCTTGGAAACCAAGGAGCTGATCAGGTGGTGGGAAGGGCAGGTGGGATGTGTGGTTTGTGCCCTAGTGCTGGAATACCTGTCCTGTGTGGGATTGCAGCTGGATGCATGGCAGGGGGTTGTTCCTGGCTGTGGAGTAAGAGAGTTAAATCCTGATTTCTCTCCCATCCTTGGAATCAAGGAGATCACTTGAGGTTGGGCAGGGCTGTCGTGCTGGGCAAAACAATCCCACGGGTGGTGATGGAGCTTGGAAAAAACAAACCAGAGCAAAAAGAACCAACCCAGAGTGTGGATTAGAAGTATCCATGTTCAAAGGGTGGGAATGGGAAAGAGATCAAGGAGAGAACTGATTGCTCCATGCCTTGATCTCCAGGTTGTGTGTGTAGCATTTTTGGCTGTGGTGTCTTGAGGGGTGGAGAGGAAGCGATTGAAGCTGCTTTTGTGAGCAGAGAGAAATCCCTGCTGCTTCTTTCCTCTAAAAAGTGGGTTAATCAAAGGAGACAGCGTTGGGAAGGCTTTGTAAATGAGGCCTCTGGAAGCGGGGAGTCTCCTGTGGGAGTTTTTAACCCTGTGGAGAGAACCTTGGGAGGCTGAGCCTGACACAAATCCCTGCTTTCAAGGACTCGCAGCTGGTGGCTGGAGTGGCCTTCAAGAAGACCTTCTCCTACGCTGGCTTTGAGATGCAGCCCAAGAAGTACCAGTCCCCCAAAATTGCCCTCCTGAACGTGGAGCTGGAGCTCAAAGCTGAGAAGGACAACGCTGAGATCAGAGTCAACACGGTGGAGGTGAGAGCCAAAGGGGAGCCTGCCCTGCTGCCTCATCCCTGCGGGATGTGGTGGCTGCTTGTCCAGTGGGATAAAAGGTAGGAGATGCTCCCAGGACTGGGTAATGTCTGCTCTGGAGCCAGGCTGGGAGAGCTGGGGGGGTTCACCTGGAGAAGAGAAGGCTCCAGGGAGACCTGGCAGCCCCTGGAGAGGGACCTGGGACAAGGGAGGGAGGGCCAGGACAAGGAGGAATGGATGGGAAATAAGTTGAAGGAGGGTGTTGAAAGCAGCCGTGTGCCGGCGCTGCAAGCGTTCCCAATCCATTGTTATCCCTCTCTCCTCCCTGCCAGGATTACCAGGCCATCGTGGATGCCGAGTGGAACATCCTGTATGACAAACTAGACAAAATCCACAAGTCAGGAGCCAAAGTTGTCCTGTCCAAACTCCCCATCGGGGACGTGGCCACGCAGTACTTCGCGGACAGGGACATGTTCTGTGCCGGCCGCGTCCCGGAGGAGGATCTCAAACGGACTATGATGGTGAGCTCCTTGATTTCACTTTAACACTGCCAGGCTGGGGATTCCCAAACCAGGGCAGCAGGCTGTGCCTGAACACGCTGTTCCTTGCAAAGATTTAAAATGAAAATCACATCATTTTTGCTGGGTGGTTGTTATTTAAACTTGCTGTAGACGGACAAAGCTGTTCCTTGATGGAATGAACAATCACACACTAATTGCATCTGCACTGCTCTTTTGTTTCTCTGATTAAGGCCTTGCTCATTGCATCAGCAGAGGTTTATTTTCCCTAGTTCTTGCCTGTGCCATCATGAGTGGGTTTTTTTTTCCCTGAGCTTTGTGTGTTTCCTGGACTCTGGAGCCCGTGAGTCAGCACTTCGAAGCCACGTAATCTTATTTTGCTGTCGAGGATTTTGAGATGGCAGGGAAATTAAAGGGTTTTCCTGAATTTGGCCTGCAGGATGGATTTGCATCAGCTAAACAGCTGGGCTGTCCCTAAAGAATGGGACCCAGCTGGGAAATCAATTTGGATTGTCATTGTTGGTAATTCCTTGCTTTATCTCCGTTCCACGCAGGCCTGTGGTGGATCCATCCAGACCAGTGTCAATGCCCTGACAGATGATGTTCTGGGCCGGTGTGAACTCTTTGAGGAGACTCAGATTGGAGGAGAGAGGTAAATACACCACCTGTAAATCTGGAGTACCTTGCCAGCCCTCTTAATAGCAGCTGGAAGGATTTGGATCAAAGCACTGACAAGTTGGAGCAACTTTCAAGGTGCTGGTGTGAAAACAAAGTTGTTAAAAGCCAGTTATTTTGTTGTGTACAAAAGCTGCTTTTTGAGGTTGAGGTTTCCTCTAATCTCACCCCTTTTATGTGCTTTTAAAATATATGTATTTATTCTGCAGTGTCTTGTAGAAAGCACAGTGGTATTGCTTCATTTGTAATGGAAAAGTAGGACATTTTGGGGTTGACTGTGGCATTTATCTGGTATTCCATAGTGACACAGTGCAGGTGAAGTTGGGGACAGTACACTGGGGTCCTTCCTGTTGCTGGAGGAGAACTCCTGTTTGGAGCTGGCCGCTGACTCCTGCCAAGTGAAAACTGGAGCACCAGTTCAGCAAATCCCTGGCAACAGGAAGGCAGTGGATTTTCCTGGATTCCCCTTGTTTATTGCCTGGCTCTGCTCCTTCCAGGCCCAAGATCCGATGGGGCGCTGTGAGGGTGACACGGCTTCAGTCACAGATCTGGCCTGTGGATCCTGGTGTGGATGCCTTCCAGCAGCAGCATCCATCTCCATCCCCGTAATAACCCTCCTTGCCCTGTGCCTTTGGCAGGTACAACCTCTTCACGGGCTGCCCCAAGGCCAAGACCTGCACGATAATCCTGCGAGGGGGAGCGGAGCAGTTCATGGAGGAGACGGAGCGCTCCCTGCACGATGCCATCATGATCGTCAGGAGGGCCATCAAGGTGAGCCCCAGGGGAGCTGCCTCCCTGCTGGGCTGCCACTGGGGTTATTCCTGGACTTGGCACAGCCTTAACTCCTGGGAGCCTTCTCACACGCCAGAGGTCGGCTGAGGTCTCTAGAGAGAGCTGGAGTGAGGAGCATCCAGTTGATTAACTCAAGTGCCGTTTCTTGGCCACTCAGTGCTGCTTTGGCGGCGTTTCCAAGTGCTTCCCAGGTTTTCCTTTGCTTTCTGCACAGCTGTAACTTGTGCTTGCTGCATCCCCCATCCTAAAGGAGCACAATCCTGGGTGTGTTGGGTGGATCTTGAGGAGGTTTGAACAGGATTAATGTCATGGATGTGTCCATGCCTGTAAATTTGGTGACCAGTCTGAGGGGGTGACAAGCCCCTGCCTTTGAAGGCAGGTTGGGAGCACCAAGAGAAGTCCAAGGTCTCTCTGGATGTGTCCTGAGGATGCTGCCAAGCTGTGGGTGTTTCTGGGTTACACCTAATATAGTTTCTGGTTAAAAACAGCTTTGAAGGCTGTATGTCCTGAGGGGCTGGGAAGCAGCACAACAAGATTTTGGGATCTGTTGCCTTTAGACAGGACATCCTGATCTCTCTCCTGAAAAAACAGCAGAACTTGGCTCCAAGGTGCTACTGCCAATGTCTTAACTTTGGGTGCTTTGTGGAAGTGAGGGAAGTGGGCTCAGTGTATGGAAGTGAGAGAGATGGTTTTCCTGGCCTGGGTGGGCTGTGAGCTGCCATCCCTCCCAAAATCCCCCTTTATCCTGTGGATAGCTGGGATGAGCTGCTGGTCGCTGCCCCTGGAGGTTCTTGGCATGTTCCTGAAGCTCCCGTCGGTGCTGCCAGGCAATCCCAGGGATGGCAGCAGGCTGGACTGTGGATTCCCACGGGCTGGAATTGCCCTGACAGGGAGCCTTTCCCGCTCGGAATGAGAGCGTTTCCCTTTTCCCCTCAGAACGACTCGGTCGTGGCCGGCGGTGGCGCGATAGAGATGGAGCTTTCCAAGTACCTCCGGGACTATTCCAGGACCATTCCAGGGAAGCAGCAGCTGCTGATCGGCGCTTACGCCAAAGCCCTCGAGATCATTCCCCGCCAGCTCTGCGACAACGCCGGCTTTGATGCCACCAACATCCTGAACAAGCTCCGAGCCAAGCACGCGCAGGTAGGGCCCCCTGGGAGCCCAGGGCACAGCCAGGGGGGTGGCATTCCCTTCTCCCTGGTGTTTTCCTCCTGGAGCTGTCGGATCTGGTGTTACTCAGCCGAGCCCGCGTTAGGCTTGTCCTCTTTGATTAAACATCGTGTTTGTTCCCAGATCAAGTGTGGGCTCGGCACACGTTGCTATAAAAGGAAAGGATCTGTTTTCCCTTTGATCCCAGCAGTTGGGTGACTCCCAAAGCTGGGAGTCCTGGTTTGCTCCTTGAAAACGCATCGTTGTGTCAGGAGGGAGCTGCTGTGTTAGGCATTAAAGGAATCAGTAGAAGTTGGCTGAGGAGCTGCAAGCTGAAGGTCCCAGTTGCTGATCTCGTGGAGATCCTAATCCTGGTGGTTTGGAAGTTGCCCCTTGGCTTTGGTGACTCCCATCACATTCCATCCTGCTCCTGATGGTGGGATTAGCAGGAATGCCCTGAAATGAGGGGGTGCAAAACCTGGGCGTGTGGGCTGGGGAGTGAGGCAGCAGTGGAGTGGGAATCAGTCCTGGGAGGCTTTAGAGCTTCATGGAATGGGCTGGCCAGGGAGGTGGTGGAGTCACCATCCCAGTGACTGCTAAAGGAAAGTCACCATCCCTGCTTAAGGAAAACATGGATGTGGATGGTCTGGTTGGCACGGTGGTGATGTGGCAACCATGGTCTGGTTGACATGGGGGTGTTGGGTCTTAGGTTGGACTCTGATCTCAGAGGTCTTTTCCCACCTGATTCTGTGATCCTAAAATGGAACAAGCCTCCTGTTCTATGAGGCATTGCTGGCACTGTGGGAACACATCAAGCCAGCAGCTCCTGCATTCAGTTAATCAGAATCCAAAGGGAGCGTTCCGGCCTTGGAGTGTGTGAATCAAACCCTGGAGTTCGCAGGGATTCCTGGGAATTCTAATTAACTGAAGGGCAGCAGCAGGTGCTGTTTGCCAAAGGAACCCTAATAAAGGGAATGCAGAGAGAATCCCAGCGGAGGTTGGACACAGGCATTGCCACAGGCACCACCAAAACCGAGGACAGCAGGATGGTTGGGATTTGTGTTCCCCCAGCGAGTCCCTCCCCGTGATGGCCCGTTGTGTCCCCTCAGGGCGGGATGTGGTACGGGGTGGACGTGAACAACGAGGACATCGCCGACAACTTCGAGGCGTGCGTGTGGGAGCCGGCCGTGGTGCGCATCAACGCGCTCACCGCCGCCTCCGAGGCCGCCTGCCTCATCGTGTCCGTGGACGAGACCATCAAGAACCCCCGCTCCACCGTGGACGCCGCTCCCGGGGGCCGGGGCCGCGGCCGGGGCCGCCCCCACAACCACTGAGAGGTTAATTAACCCCCGCGTTAATTAATGGGCTCGTCAGCAGATGGTCGCTGCGAGGGCCGTGGTAATTAGAGTCACGTCTTGGCCCTGGCAGTCACAGCCCCCTGTGGGCTGCCCTGCCCCAAACGTTTCCCACACAGCACTGATCCCCTCGGGCTCTCCTCGGCATTCCGCTCGGGACTTTGCCCCTATTTATACTGGTTTGTTATTCTGCCTGCTGGGGAGGGGTTTGGACCCAATAAAAGGACAAATGTGTCTCGGTGGCAAACTGGGCTGTTGTCTGTTCCCTGCTTTGTTCCACTCGCTGGCAGATCGTGTTTAGAGTTAAAAAATAAACCTTCCAAAGTGGTTTTTGCCCCGTTGCAAAGCAGGTGTGAAGCAGGACGCGCTCTGAGCACGTCCCAGAAGCACTTCCAGGGTGGATTCTTTCTCTTGGAGCTCTCTGATGTTGCTCAGTGATGATTTTATTGGCCTCGTGGAAGGAGGTTCAGGGAGGTGACAGCTGTGGGGCTGTGGGGAGGGAGTGTGTGGGTGCTTCAGGGATGGATCCTGGTGTTTGGGGTGACTGGCAGGAAAGTCCTCTTGGGGGAACACAGGGAGACTTGGATCTGGTGGGTTGGAAGAGTTAAGGGAGGGCAGGGGAAGAAATTTCAGAGAATCACAGGATGGTTTGGGTTGGAAGGGGCCTTAAATACCATCTCATTCCATGGGCATGTTCCACAGGTTGCTCCAAGCCCTGTCCAACCTGGTCTGGGACATTCCCAGGGGTGGAGCAGCCACAGCTTCTCTGGGAAAGCTGTGCCAGTGTTTTCCCACCCTCCCAGTGCTCCCCCAGTATCCCACTTTGTCCTGGTGCCCCGTGGAGCTGGACCAATGGAGATCCTGGACCTGCAGGGAGAGGGAGGTGTGAGGATGCTCCCAGTAAGCCCCAAACAGACACTGGTCTCACCGGTTTCAGTATGACCCCCGGGGAGAGTGAAAACCTCACCTCAATCTCCAGAGTCTTTATTCAACACTGAATCATAAAATAGCTCTTTACACACTTTTTTTTTTCTTGGGGTGGGGGAAGGGAAGGAGAGGGAATTGGGATTTTTTTTTTGCGGGTTTTTTTTTTGTTAATTCCTTAAATACACATTGTTTACACTCGCCAAAGTTTCAAAGCAACAACATCAAAGTGCGTCTACAGGTGATAGTTCCAACCAAAGTGCTAAAAACACGGTCTCCTGGCCGGAGTCGGACCCTGCTTCCCACCAAACCCACCTGCACCCTGATCCCACCACTCACTCCCCCTCCCTCCTCCAGGACAACATCCTCGGGCGGATCCGCACCCAGGACCCGCTTTAGCATCGAAGGGACCTCGGGGATAAAGGGGAGGGGGGGAGAGAAAAGAAAAAAGGGGCTGTTTGGTTCTCCAGACACTGGCACATCGCTGCAGAAAGACTAAAATAGACCTAAAATTTATAGAGAGTTAAAAAAATAACTTGGGAGGCGACTGGCTGCCTTTGGGGAGGGGGGAGGTCGCTGCGCGGGGCCCCTCGGAACCCGCTGGTGGAGCAAACGAGGGCTCCTCAGGGAAAGGATCCCGGTTCCTGGATTTGGAGGTCTCCCTTTCCCTGGATTTGATTATCTCCTCTGATTATCTCGAAGCAAAAGCCACCCCACACCATTGCACCCACTTGTCCCCGGCCCCAACCTGCCTCGTTGCCCCTCCGCGGGGCTCAGTCCCGAGGCTGGATCAGAAAAATCCCAATTTATTATTTTTCCCTGTTTTTGGGCAGCTTTCCCTCCTCTCCTTGCTGCTCCAGCAGCTTTTCCTCCTTTCTCCCATCCCCCACAGGGTGAGGGGGGGATTATTTTACCTCCCACGGGTGAGGAAGGTCCGTCGCCGCCTTCCAACAAACCGTCCCCAGTTCCTAAAATCTCCCTGCTTATTCCCTGCTTTATTTTTCCCCCCTCTTAAAGCATTTTTCCCACTTCCCAAGTCCCAAATGCTTTTGCTCCATCCTGACCTGCAGTTTTCCCCCCTCCAACTGTTTTAGGAGCCTTTAGCAACACTTTTCCTGGTTTTTTTTGGTTCTGTTTTCCCGAAATTCAGAGTGTTTTGGGGGATCCAAGCAAGCTGGGAGCAGGACACATGGCATAAAAAAGTAGGATAAAGATTAAAATCCTCCTTGGACAGAACCAACTTGGGAGTTCCAGTTTTCCTCGAGCCCTGACAGCCCAGATCTCCCAAACTGGGGGCACAGGGATAAGGCAGGAGGAGGCAGCTGGTCCCTGGAGCATTCCCAGCTCCTGGGGGCTTGGATGGATGGATAACAAGCAAAACCCAACCAAGAAAAACATGGATTTGGGATAAATTTGGCCCCTGAGCCGGCTTTGGTGATGTTGTTCCTCTTGAAATCCCTGACCAGCACCCAAATTCAAGCAAAGGGGACTGCTGGGAATGTCAGCCACGGGGAAACTTTGGGAAAACTCCTTAGAAAAGGAATAAATCTCCCCAGAACTGGTCCTGCAGGAGCCAGGTCTGGAACCACCGTCCATCCAGCCCCTGCCAGCTCTGGCCATCACTGTGACCCCGATTCTCTCCCTGGATCCATGGATTTTGCTGGGGATTGTCATCGCAGAGTCCCTCTGGGGCTCCTGTAGGATCTGGAATGGGGCTGAGCTCCTGGATACACCGCCTGATTCGAGGCTTTTCCCAGGGAATTTGGTATTTCTGTGGGCCTCCATCCTTTCCAGGGGAAATGGGGTTGAAACCCCGTGAGCCGGGCGGTGAATCCCACGAGCACCCCGTAGGGATTCGGGGTTGGGGAGGGGAAAACCGGCAGGATGAGGAGGGAAAGCAGCAGGGAAAGGATCAATGTGACATTTCAGTGGAAGAAACGCAGAGCTGTTAACGAGCTCATTAACAAGCTGGGCAATTAGGAGCCACCAGGAGGGCTGGGAGATGCATCACCACCTGCGTCCTTGTGCCATCCACCTTCATCCCAGGGTGAGGAGGGAGGGATCCATTCGAGCCCAAGGAAAATGGGGAGAACACCCCCACTTCCCGCCTTCTAATCCTTGAACCTGCCCAAGGCCTCGTGTCATCAGAGGATTTCTGTGGAAACGTGGCTTTGCCGAGGTGGATTTTTCGGGAATGGTTCGATCTGGTCTCGGTGACACTTGGAAGCACCAAATTCCAGTGGGGTTGTCCTGCCATGAATTCCAAACCCCGGTGGCTCCAACACCACCACGGCCACTGACACCACTGGCGGGCACAGAAGGTTTCTCCAAGAATCCTCAACGTCTCCCCCTTTTTCCATCGCCTTTGCCTTCCCAACGGCCCGGAGGAGCCGGGAGAGGGGCACAAAAACCCGGAGCAAACCCGGAGCAGCCGCCTTCAGTCTTCGGACACGACTCTCCACCACGATAGTCTTTAAGCATAGAGTGTATAAACATGCTGAGTATATAATTTTCCTTTAAAATTTTTTTGTTTGTTTGTTTCTTTTCCTTCTTTATAGAAATAAATACTTACTTTGTTTTTTTGTTTTTGTTTTTTTTTTTGTTTTTAAGGGAATTTCCCAAGTCTGTGACAGCTCCGCTGGGACACGTTCCCGGGATAAGGGCTGGATGTTCCCTGGAGGGGTTGTAGCTTTGCTGGGTGGTGGTTTTTTTTTTTTTGCTGGTCGGGGCATCCCTTGCTCCTCTTGCCCCTGGAATTTGTGTCCCAGTGTTCCCCAGGTGGAGGTAAAGCCACGGTGGGCACGGCAGGGAGCTGCTCCCAGTCTCAGGGAGCTCATCCATGGGGATATACGGTGGGACACGGTAGTTTCTCGCAGGCATTATTTTGGGGGGGGGGGCTCCCACATTTTGTGCAGACAGGGAACAGCCTTCTCCTGGAAAAGCTGCAGTTGGAGGGGGGAGCAGAGGTGTTTCCAACGAGGGTTATGGCCAAAAATCCCTTACCCTGTTTCAGGAGACAGCGTGGATGGGATGAAGGGGGGATGAAGGCTCTCCCGAGGTGGGGTTGGAGACCCAGGAGGTACCTCCAAGCCCCCACCAGCTTCAGCCATTTGGGACTGATGTTGTTTTCTCTCAGGATCCCCATGGATTGTTGTCATGCTGGCAGCCCTGGCTGAGCTCTGCCACGGACAAGGAATGTGGTCCCAGATGGATCTGCAGCCTCCTCCCTCCCGGAGAGATGTTCCCTGTCGGCCCCTCGCCCTGGGAAGGGCTGTCTCCTGGCAGCCACGCTGGCCAACAGGCACCAAAACCTCAAACACTGGTCCAAATGAGAGAAAAGAACCACCCAAATCTGCTTTTCCCAGTTGGATTCTCTCTGCTCAGCCCAATCCAAGGGCACCTGGCGGGGACTGGGATGACCAGGGGCTGTGGTTAAGGCCGCTGCGTCCCCACTGCTGGCAGTGCTGTGATGGGTGTCCCCAATTCCATGGGCACCTCCTGGCACCTTCTCCCCAGGGTGGAACATGGAGATGCCTGGCCCTGCTGGATGCCTTTCCAGAGCCTTTTTTCCTGTGGAAAAAGGGTATTTTGGGGACGATGAGCTCCTCGGAGACACCCAGGAAGGAAAAAAGCGGAGTTAAAAACCCAGCCACGGATGAGGGTCAGCCCGGGCTGTTGGGCGGTGCTTCCACCAGCAGCTTTGGATTTCAGGATAGTTTGCCCAGGGTTCCTCCTTCAGGCTGCTCGGGAAGGCAAACATTCCAGTGTCCCATTCCAGTCCCTTCTCTCCACACGGGACAACTCGCTCCCGACGGAGCCTGAACGGGTGGTGGGTGGTGGGGAGCGAAGCGTGCCCCGTGTTTCCTGGTGGATGAGGATGTTTGGAGGTGGTTTATTGCCTTGGCAGGAAGGTTTTGGTGGAGAGGAAGCGAGGCTGGAGACCTCTGGAAGAGCAACCCTCTCTCCTGGTGTCCTCCGGCTCCTGCAGCCCCCCAGGACGCAGCTCTGCCCCCCGGGCTTGTGCTGTGGCGGCTGCTGCTCTCTGGGCAGCCTTTCCCCAGGTTTGGGAGCCCCTTCCCTCAAACAAACGAAATGGAGACCCCGCAGGAACGCCGGGAATCGCTCCCTCGGGAGGAACAGCCCCTTCCCACCCCACGGAGAGGAGCCCGTGGGACAGGCCTGGAGATCCTCGAGCGGGGCGAAAAAAAAAACCCCAACCCTCCAAGAAACGGAGCCCGAAGGAAAAAGACACTCCCCAAACACGGATCCTTGGCAAGGAGCGGCCGCAGGGGCTCCCTCCCGGGAAGGAGCGCTGCCTCAACCCCTGGGGCAGCCAAAAAAAACGTCCTGAAGTAGCACCTTCTCGCCCATGAGCCGGCCCTGGGCTGAGCTCCGGCTGCCAGTCAGTAAGGCCTGCGAGAGTCCGGGGTTTTCCTTGTGCGGGAGCCGGCGGATCCGCGCTCCGGCCGCGGGGTTTGGTTTCACGGGGCCTCCCCCGGCGGAGGAGGGAATGTGCTTTGTGCTTCCCTGAAGGTCTAACAGCCTCCTTCCACTTTGATGTGTAAGATCTTGGAGAAGCCGGGTCTTTTCCTCAGGGCCTGCGGGAGGAGCAGGGAGCGAGGTTTGAGGGACAGGTGGGAATATCTCAAATCCCTGCTATGGGAAGGACACGGGGAAAGGGAGGGAAAGGATGAACATCTCAAATCCCTGCTATGGGAAGGACACAGGGAAAGGGAGGGAAAGGGGAATCCCTGCCATGGGAAGGACACTGGGCAAGGGAGGAAGAGGAGGGAATGTCTGAAATCCCTGCCATGGGGTGATGGAGAGGGGAAAATATCTCAAACCCTTGGGAAGGACACAGGGAAAGGGAAGGAATGGAGAATCCCTGCCATGGGAAGGACATGGGGTGAGGAAGAGGAGGGAACATCTCAAATCCTTGCTATGGAAGGAACACTGGAAAGAGCGGGAGAGGAATCCCTGCCATGCGAAGGACACCAGGCAAGGGATGGAGAGGAGGGAACTTCTCAAATCCTTGCCATGGGAAGGACACCTTCCTTGGAAGGGAGAGGAGGGAAAAACTCAAATCCCTGCCATGGGAAGGAAATGGGATGAGGGAGAGGGGGAAACATCTCAAATCCTTGCCGTGCATCTGGTGTTAGCTGGGACTGGGACCCTTTACCTGGAGTTTGTTCACCATTTCTTCAAACATCTTCTTGGCTTCAGGGCTGTGGGGCTCCTTGAAATAGTCCACGATTCCCACCTGCACCACGATGGACTTGAGGTTCCGGCACACACCTGAGGGGCAGAGAAACCACCTGGATTCTCCGTACCTGGGGGTCAAACAGCCTCCCCACGGCCAGCACAGAGCCCAAATCCCACCCAGTGCTCCTTAAGGCCTTATGCACCTGGAGGAACCTCACCCTGAAGCTGGAGGAGACCTGCTCGTGGTGGCCAAGACCCATGCTGGGCTATGAGATGGTCCCTGATTGTCCTGTCCCAAATCAGCATCCCGCCATTTCCTTGGGAAACCCTTGCTCTTCCATCCAGAGGGGTGGGTTTCCAGCAAGTCCCACCACAGTCACAGGAGCCATGGCCACCAGGACAGACCCTGCTGATGGCTGTGGACCTCCTGTCCTGGGAAATGGCTTCGGCAAGTTGTGTGACCCCAAACTCAGACACACCGGGGTGAGCCTCAGGTGTGTCACAGACACTGGGGTCTGGATTGCGTTGTGGGGAGCATGGAGGGAGCATCTCCATCCTCCCTGTGGCCCGAGGCAAGATCAGCTCTCCTTGCCCTACCCTTGGCAAGGGGATGTTGGATCCCCCTCTTAAGGACCTCCTCCCAATCCCAACAGGTTCCTGGGGGTGGGGGCTGGAAGGAAGGATCTGCTCCACGGATCTGGATGTCTGGTGGCCTCATGGTGAACCCCTGGCATTGCTACTCACTGTTGAAGTGCAGCAGGGCTTTGGGGGTGACCGGGGTGGACGTCAGCACCAACATCTCCAGCCCCTTCAGCCCCTCCCGGCACACCTCGGCTGCCACCTCCTGGTTGATCTCGGCCACGTGGTCCAGCTCCAGGACCTGCAGCCTCATGCAGTTTCGGGCTGGAGGGACAGAGCACCCGCTGTCAGCATCCCACGGGGGTGGGATGAGGACAGCCCAGTTGATCCCTAGAGAGAGGTGCCTACCTAAGGACGCCAGTCCCTGGACGCCGCAGCCGGCGCCTCCGACGCCCAGCGCCCGCAGGTGGGGCCAGCACCGCCCGATCATCTGCAGGCAGCGGTTGCTGAAACGTGTCGGCTGCTGGCTGGGGAGAGGGAGGAGAAACAGCTGGGCAGGGCTGCCAGGAAAGCTCAGGCATCCCTCTCCACGAGCACTCCTGGAAGTGGAGCGGGACTGGAGCAACGCCCGCCCCGCCGACCCCGTGGTGGTCACGCTGTGAGGGGGTGTCTCTGCACGAGCGACCACCCTGGGCTGTGCTGCCACCAAACCCTCCATCCTGCCCATGGAATTTGTGGGTATCCCATCCCTGGGAGTGCCCAAGGCCAGGCTGGAGCAACCTGGGCTAGTGGAAGGTGTCCCTGCCCATGGCAGGGGCTTGGAATCAGACAATCTTTAAGTTCCCCTCCAACCCACACCATTCCATGATTCCATGACTCTCCTCCCTTCAGAGACCCAAAGCAGGCTCTGGAATTGTTTCCTGCACAGATCAAACTGGCAGCAGGAGCCTGGAGCTCCGGCTCAGGTGGAAAAGCCGACGTGCCATGTGCTGCTTCCCCCAGGGAAGACACAAGCCACCAGGACCTGACATCCAGCTTCTCCTGCTAAGTGACATCCCCTGTGTGCTCCTCCACCCAGGCTGACAGGGATGTGACATGTGACATGGCAACGAGAAATGCCCTGGGGGGCATTCCCGTGGCACAGAGTGACCTGCTGGGCGAGCCACGAGCTCCTGAGCACCCAGACCTTGTGGGGTGGAGACCCACCCGCACCTTCACGCCCCCAAAACGCTTTTCCAAAAGTGAGAGCCGTCTCCCCAGGCAGTGACACCCTTTCAACAACATCCTGGCCCTTCAGGGCTGCTCTTACGTGAGCACTGAGGAGCTCAGACAAGTGTTTGATGTTCGGTGTCACCAACCGGAGCCATCACGGCTTCCCTTTCATCTCCGGAGTGAGGAGCCTCCATGGAAACATTCCTGGCTCAGCAGGGAGGTGTTTACACCCAACAGCTCCCAGCCTTCACAGGGAGAGATGGGGCTGAGCTCCTGGTCTTCCAAACCTGCCTCCAGGATTGCTGCTCATCCCGATGGAGACATTCCCAAGGAAAATCTGGAACTCAATTCCTTTCCAGCCTCCACCTAATACAATTCCATCCCTGGAAGTGTCCAAGGCCAGGCTGAACAACCTGGAGCAACTTGGTCCAGTGGAAGGTGTCCCTGCCCATGGCACTGGATGATCTTTAAGGTCCCTTCCAGCCCAAACCATCCCACGATCCCAGGATTCTTACCACGGATGCAGAGGTGCGACCTGGAGGGAGATGATGTCCCTGCAACCTGCTCCAAGGGCCCAGATGACCTCATGACCCACAGGGTCCGTGGAGCTCCTGCAACAACACAGAGGACACGGCAGTGGTGCCACCCCAGGGGCTCAACCTGCACCTTAACGAGTCAGGGTGGAGCCACGTTGGCTCAGAGGAGCTCCTGCTGATGCTCCCAGCGCCAAGGAGAGATGTCAGAGAGCACCATCCTGACGCCACCAGCCCAGACAGGGGCCCCCCTGGCTGTTCCACCCCACCAGGATGTCTCCTGGAGGCCGGGGCCGTGCTTCCTAACTCCAAATGACCTACTTCAAAACTTCAGGCGAGCCTAAAAATAAGCGAGGGGTGTTATCTCGAGCGCTTCTCGCGTCTCCACCGGAGAAGGTTGCCAAGAGCAGCAGGTTAATTAGAGCATGAGTCAGAGTCACAGGTTAGAGACGTGCCAGGAGCGCTTGGACCTGCTCTGCCGCCCTTGGAGGAGGCTTTGGGTCAAACCCAGCAGCTCTGAGCTGCCTCATGGGGTGGGACCCCCTGACCAGAGAGAGCTGTGTCTGAGCTCACATGATCCACACCAGAGGAGTGGCAGGATGTGCTTTCCCACCTGAAGGGTTCTCCATCCTGGCCTGGGTGAGGACACACGTCAGCTACAGGGAAAATGGATTCCAAGGCCGAAGTGGTCGCCTTGGGTGAGGTCTCCAAGCTGGATCTTAGCTATCCCATGGCAGAGCTGTTCCTCCCTCCCAGGAGAGAGGGACCCTGAGCCTCTTCTCCCTCCTAGAAGCCTTCACCAGGGGGTGACAGTCAGGTGGGACCTCCCTGAGCACCTCTTCCTCACCCTTCTCTAACACAAAGCAGTGTCCCCCCACCAAGACCCTGCTGACACCTCCAGCTGGGATGAGATGGTAACAGGATGTTGGGAATGAAGCTGGAAGGGAAAACAAGCCAGAAGAGGATGAGTTGAAAGGACAGCTGGGGGACTCTGAGGGTGCTGCTGGGCTGGGGACAGGGAGAGGTGGGTGGCGTTTGGGTGGGGAATGGGGACGGGCACCAGCGGAGCCCCAGCACATCCCATGGATGTTTCCAGACTTTTCCCAGCCTCGTGGCCGAGCAGGGGGGTGTCGGTGGCCGTCCTCACCGGTAGGTGACAGCCTGCAGGGCCCGGCAGTAGCAGCTGGCCAGCCAGAGCGAGCGGTCCGTCAGCACGTTGGGGCAGTGCGAGATGCGCAGGATCAGCAGGTTGCTGCCCGTGGCCTTCAGCAGGGACTCCAGACCAGCTTCCAGGCAGCCCCTGCCAGGGAGGGAGGCAGGGTCAGGCACAGGAGGCCGTGCTCACATTCCCCATGGCCCTGGGATGCCCAAAACCCACAGCAGGAACCAGTGTCCCGCAGTGGAAATGGGATCACAGGATGTGCTGAGCTGGAAGGGACCCCCAAGGACCACCCAGTCCAACCCTCAGCCCTGCACAGGCCCAGCCCCAGGAGTCCCCCCCTGTGTCCCAGAGGATCATCCAA
>JAWWES010000133.1:72023298-72033775 GCA_035583135.1 Lophotriccus pileatus
GTGGAACTGGATGGTCTTTAAGATCTCTTCCCACTCAAAGCATTCCATGATTCCATGTTTGTTACAACCATCAGCCAAACCACATGAGCTGATTTCGCACTGAAGTGATGATAAATTTTTAATTTATCCTCCACAGATAAATTCCATCCCTTCCTGATGACAGACTGCATTACTGACAGCTCTCCTCTCCCTCTGAATTCTCCCATCCAGATTTTGGTGAGGGTGGGAAGTTTTCCACCCAGCCTCTGTGACCTGTTCTCTGTTTTCCAGGATCCCTGGGTTTCTGGTTTGGGAGCTGCCTCTGAGTGTCTCCATAAGCAGGAACAGGACACAGAGCGTTTCAAAGCTCCAAGATTCCCAACTTTCAGACACCTCCAGCCCACCAGGAGTCAGGAGCTTTCAGAGCCCAGCTCAGGACAAGCTGTGCTGTTCCATAGATCCCATCCCTCCGACTGCTCGCTGCCGAGGGACATGCAGCTGAAATCCTGGAATGCTGCTCCTGGAATGCCTGTGTGCAACCAGCACCCACCAGCTGCAGCAAGCCATTCCCACACCATGGCTGAACTTTACCCACCCTTGGAATGGGATCCCTGTGCAGCAGGGTGTGATGTACAAACAGAATTCCTTGTGCCAGCTCCGAAGGTGCTGCCTGTGGAGAAATGCTGGGAAGAGATGGGAAAGCCAATCACTTCCACCACCTTGTCATCCTGGAAACATCTCCAGTCCCCACTGGGTTCCCAGGCACTGGGCAGCAGCCTCTCCAGGGATGGGTTTGATGGGATCATGCCTGGGGAACAGAGCCAAGACAGAGAAGACTGGGAAGGATCCAGGACTTGTCCTGCAAGCCCAGTGCTGGCTGGCTCCGTGTTCCAGGAGATTGATCCTGCAGGTCAGGGCGGGTTCCATCCCACCTCTGCTGATGGGGACAGAGCTGGAGTTTGTCAGGACTCAGACTCTTTGTCAGCTCAGGATTCTGGGAGTATCCATGCTGGGAAAAGACAGACCCCCAGCGCAGAAAAGGGTGATTTTTTGGCCCAGGATGGGGGCGAGTTGGGCAGGCAGAGCGGCAGAGCTGGGGAGCTGGGCATGGGCCTCAGTCAGGAGAGAAATCCATGCACTGAACCCCATTCCCTGAGCTCTTCCCAGCAGGAGAAGAGCAGCTCTGGCCACATCCAGCTCAGCGAGAGCTTGGAAGGTTCCGATCCAGCAGAACAAATGGATTTGCTCCAGGGTCAGAGCGAGCTGGGAGAAGAGAGGAAAAGTGCTGACGAGCCGCCTCTCCTTCCAACAGCAGAGCCTGGGAGGGAGCAAGTGGAGACATCTCCCCCTTCACCCCCAGAGGAGGTTTTACCCACCACATCTGCAGCTCCCTCCTCCCCAACCAAGAAATTCCTGTCCTGTGTCCACATCACCCTTTCCTCCAAGGTTCATCGCCTGGAGCTGCGCGGGGACGCGCACGTGGAAAACGGGATGAACCCGGGGGATCAGCCCCAAAGTAAGACTCAACCGGTGCCTTTGAAAGCTCCAGAAGATTCAGGAGAAGCTGCTCCCGAATTACCACCTGCTGGCCTTATTCCAGAGGGTCCAAGATCACCTTTCCCAGTGTCTTCAGCAGATCCCAGCCGGGCGTTTTCCTCCGGGCAAGAGCCGGTGCAGCAAAGCGGTGAGAGAGCTCGAGTCCCTGCTCTGGGATCAGGGGGATTCATTCCCGGGAACATCTCCAGCTCTGTCCTTCCTGCAAAACCTGGGAGAAGGACTTCAGATGCTGCCACTCAGATCACGACAGAAGGTCCTGAGAAAACCACCTTTTCAGCAGAAATTTACGTTCATTCCCAAGAGGATGAAGGTGCTGCCCAGAAACTTCCCAACCTTACAACTTCATCCCATAACAAGATTTCCCCCTTCCCAAGGCAGCCTGGTGAGCAAATTCCTGTCTTTTATATATATTTAATTTAATCTATTCAAGTTAAAGGTATTAAACCCCAAAACTAAAGCTATTTTTTTGGTGGAAATAACATTTTTGAGATAATTTGGATATACAAAGTTGCTCGTATGGGGGGGAAAAACCCAACCCTTGAACTTGGGTTTTTCAGTCCTGTGGGGAGGGATTTGTATGGATAAAGCCATGATTCAGATCAGGTTTATCTAGAACCGAGTTCAGTGTGTCCCGTAACTTCAGTTTTTTAATTAAATCTGATTTAGTGATTAAATTCTCTGACATTTGCATGGAGGTAATTTGATTTGAATCACTGCTTGGAGTTTATCGAGAGAGAAATCAAATTATTGATTTGCTCTCCAGTCAAGATAATACAAAAAAAAACGAGAGGAAAATCTGCAGAGTCCTGCTTTTAATAAAAAAATAGAAAAATAAACCCTTCTACCTGTGGGTAGTAAATAATTCAATTATTTAGGTAATTAAATTAAATAATAGTTGCCATTTCTCCCCCCAGCTCAGCCCTTGCTGCTGCCATACAAACCTTCTGGAAGCACTGGGATGTATTATGTTCCTTTCCCAAAAGGAGGAGCCAAAATGTCTCCAGTCGAGTCCGAAACCAGTGGTGGGAGCCCTCACTCAGGTACTTATTTCTCTTGGATTTTCCAGGTGCAAAATGTGCCTGTAATCCATGGATATGACCCCAAAATGCACAATTCCCAACTGCTTTGATTCCCATTCCTTGGATGGAAGGGATGTTATTGCTCCATTCTGGCAGTGAAAAAAACCCCACCAAGCTTAATATTTTAGCTTGATGATCCTCTATTTTCCTCTGGGAATGGCTGCTCAGTTTGGATTCTTCCCTATCCCTGCCAGTTCTCCTGGAAAGGATGGATCATTTGGGCATTACAGGTTTTACTTGCAGGTTGTTTTCACTCAGAGCTTTTTAAGCATCCAAAGTTATTTGATCCAGGTAATATCCAGAGTTAATCCTGGAGATGGCCAGTTCCTGAATTCCTGACAGCTGGAGTAGGCTGAGCCAACATTCCAGCCACAAATTGGGATTGGGATGGTTAAAGGTGTCTCTGCTCTTCATCTTTTTTACAAGTTTATCTGGTGAAACACGTCCAAAAGGAGAGAAACAAATGTGATGCAAATCTGTTGTTTTGCACAAACGATGATGCCAGATATAAAAATGCCACATGCAAATGAAGCCGTGGAAGGTTCTAGGAAAGTGAAGGGCAGGAATAAAAAATAAAGCTTGTTTTTCCACCTCCCTGCTGCACTCAGGGTTCTTCTCAGCTCGGGAGCTGAAGGAATTGAGGGGAGTAAATCCCACCTGCTGGGGTTGACAAGGATGAGGAGTCAGGGGAGGGCAATTTGAGGATTCTAACATTATGAGGCAGTGATAAAATCATGGAATTGTGGAATGGTTTGGTTGGAAGGGACCTTAAAGATCACTGAGTTCACCCCCTGCCATGGGCAGGGACACCTTCCACCAGCCCAGGTTGCTCCAACCTGGCCTTGGACACTTCCAGGGATCCAGGGGCAGCTTGGCAAACAAATATTTACATCAGGCAGTGGAAATGGCTGGAATTTTAATGGGAGCAGGAGGGGGTCTGGACATTCCAAGTCCTGTGTCTGCTTCCAAGCAGAATTGTTACACTCACTTTTTTTTTTCTGTTCTTCTCGAAGTACAAAAGGTAAAATTTATCTACTTCTCAGGGAAGAATTTTGCCTCCAAAGACCATGGAAAACCGTGTGAGGCAATCCCTGCTCCTGTGAGTGGCTAGGGATCGTCATGGAATCATGGAATGGCTGGGTGGAAATGCACCTTAAAGTCTCATCCCACCCCCTGCCACGAGCAGGGACACCTTCCCCTATCCCAGGTTGCTCCAAATTCCATCCAACCTGGCCTTGGACACTTCCAGGGCTCAGGATTGTTTGTTAGTTGTGGAATTTCTGTCCCTGTTTTTCCGGCTTCCCGTTTTTTCCTCATCACTTTTGCTCTTCCTCTGCAGGGTCAAACGATGCTCCTCCTCCTCCTCCAGGGTTTGTGCCCCACTTGCCTGATTTGAGGGATGGGAATCCTCCAGGAAGTGCAGCTCTCCAGCAAAAAGAAGGATACCACAGTAAGAGGGCCAAGCCTAAGCTGGCCTGGGCTGAGGAGCAAAGGATTCCCCTGGAAGATTCTGCAGGTACTTAAAAAGTGCGGGTTGAATTTCACGTCCGTTTTCGCGCACAAGAAAGAAATCAGAGCTAAACAATCACATTTCTGAGCCCGGGATATTCCTGGTGGTCTGCCAGGAGGTGCTAAATTTGACTGGGGTTTCTCTTCCTCATCTTTCTGCTTCTCCCTGACTCCCAAAATATAAGGTTGTTTAGAGGGATTGTGGACTTTCCATCCCTGGAAGTGTCCAAGACCAGGTTGGAGCAACCTGGAAGGTGGAGCTGGATGATCCTTAAAGTCCCTTCCAACCCAACCCATCCCATGATTCCATGAAATACTTGGCCATTAGTGTTTGTCAGCATTCCAGTGTCTCCAGGGCTTGTAGAAAATGCCAGGAATTCCCTGGTAAACAAAGGGAGGGATGAGTGTTGTGATGGGGGTTGTGCTCCTGCCCACAAACACCTTGTGATGTCATGTCAAGAATCTCTGTCACGTTGGTGTTTGCCTGAATTTTAGCTGGGTTTGCTGCTCTCTCTTCCACCCTTCCTCGCTGGGTGATATTCCCGAGGGATGAAGGTCAGGATTTTCCCCTGTGGGGGCCACTTTATTTGTTGGGAATGCTGGCAGAATGAAATTGGGCTGAGCTGACTGGTGGGTTCGACACTTTGATCTCGTGACAGCAGCTAAAATTAGTCCTCCTGGACACTGTTTTTGTACCAAACCTTGCTTTTGAGGCTGATAAAACTCCTGGAGTCTGAGCAGGGATGAGGATTTTTATTCCTGGACAGAGAATTGCTGAGTGATTCCTCAAAGCAGCTATTTAATTCCTCAGGGAAGCTGTTTGTTGCCTAGCACAACATTTTGATTATAATTCTTTGATGGCTTTGATCATTTTAATTCTTCTCTTTGAGGAGGGGTTTTTTTTTCTTTTCCTTTTCACAATGGGAGGGATTTTGGCATTTCCACAGATAATTTTTATTTGCAGCAGAAAATTTCCAATAAGGCTGCAAGACCCATAACGTGGAGAAAAATGAAAGGGGGACGAAAGTGTTCCTATAAAATGAATTAATATTATTTGCTACATTTTAATGATTAAAAATATTTTATATTTTTTATTATTTGATGGTCTAAAAGCCCAGGTAAGAAAAGAACTGTAAGGAGAAATAATATTTAATTAAACCAACCAGTGCAGTTGGAACCTAAAAGGCTTTGAATGTCTTAAATCTTCCCTGAACTTCTTCAACTATATTTTTAGATGGTCTAATAAAAGATTACCTCTACCCACAGAGCTTGTCTGGAGCTTAAAATTATGCAAGTTATGTGTTGTTTTTCTTTTTTTATTTTAAATAAAGTTTCTCTCTCTAAACTTCTCTTTATTTTTTGCCTGTTTACATTCCTGCCAGTCGGTTGGGAACTTTTGAAGAAGGCCAGGAATAGCAGAATTCTGCCTGGTTATTCCCAAGCCTGAGCTCATTTGTCAGGAGGATGTGGGGGAAGCTCTTACACAAGTACATAAACACTGACCTTGTATGGGAAAACAAATTCCAGCGATTCCAGGGCTGGTGGGGTTGGGAATGGTTACGTTGTCCGTGCTCTTGACGTTGCTCCCAAGTCTCTGTTGGGAAGGGAAGGGATTTTATAGTTCACTCCATTATAAAAAGAACATCAACCACAGTTTTAAACTTGATATTTTTTTATATTATATTAAAAATGACTTCATTTTGGAGCATAATCCTGTGTGTGCTCTGTGTATTCCCAGAGGAGCTGTGGCTGCCCCTGGATCCCTGGAAGTGTCCAAGGCCAGGTTGGAGCAGCCTGGGATAGTGGGAGGTGTCCCTGCCCGTGGCAGGGAGTTGGAATTAGATGGTCTTTAAGGTCCCTTCCAACCCAACCCATTCCATGATCTACATAAACCCATTTAGATTCTAAATAAACCCATTTAAAATGTTGGACAGGGAAATTTCCTGAGGTGTGATGAGATTCCTCCTTCAGATCCTCTTGGATGTGATATTCTCTTGTGGAATATTCTGTGTTCTGTTCTATATTCTACCCCCGGTTGAAAACGATAAAAAATATCATTTATGTGCTTTTAATAATGCTGAAACTTCATTTCCAAATTTGTTGCACTTCAGGAATGGTTCAGTGATCCTGCTTTTAATCCTTTGGAAAGTTTTAGGATGAAAATCACCCCGTTTAGGACTTGACGTTTTCCACGTGATCCTTTGCGAAGAAACAAAGAATTCAAGTGTTGTGGTTTTTGTTCTCTTGCAGAGCACAGAGATCGTTCCAAACCCATAAAAACCACTCGTTCCACCTTCAGATCCACCCGGTTCTACCTCCACCACCCCATGCCCACGTGTGACAGCAGCGAGCTCTCCGAGGACAGTTCCGGAGCGGGAATTGTTCCGCCTTCCTCCAGTGGGGCCTGGAAAAAACCACACCGGCACCAACGGGTGTTCTCTGCCCATCAGAGAAAAAGCGGGAAAAGGGAGTTCTTTCCACTCACAGCAGAAACAGATGAGAGTAAAAACGAGGATCTGAGCGCTGGGAATGAGATGTCAGGGATGGAGCGACGTCAGCACGGGAGGGAAGCAGGACAAGGAGCGGCTGGGAATTCTCCTCTGCCACGGAGCCAAACAGCTCTCCTTGAGGGGAACGGGGAGAGACCACCAAGGCAGAGAAGCCACTCCAGGGGGAGCTTGGATGAGCTCTGGGTTAGGTTCCTGGAGAGGCAGAGGAGGCACCAGCACCTCGATGTGAGGAGTAACGGGGAGCTGTCCCTGGTGGAACGCCTGGATCGGCTGGCCAGGGTCCTGCAGAACCCCATCCAACACACCCTGATCCCAGCAAAAGCTGGGGGGAACGTTCCCGAAAGGAAAATTGAGGGCAGGGAGTGGACAAAAACGGGATTGGGAGAGAACAACGCCCCTGGGAGCGGCGTGGAGCGCGGCGGAGAAAGAGAGCGGGACAACACCAGCCTGGAGGAGCTCGGGGAGAGCGGGGCAGGAGAGACAGCGATCCCACACAGCACAAAAATCCCAGAGGAGGAGCAGCACCCCTTGGAATCTGCCAGCGAGAATTCCTGGGAGGCGAGGCTGAGCGGAGAGCACGGCACCACCAGCGCTTCCAGCAGCTCGGGCTGGGACACGGGGAGGAGCAGCTCCCTGTCCACCATCGACACGGCCAGGCTGGTCAGGGCCTTCGGGCAGCGCAGGGTCAGGGCGTCCCCGGGGCTGTCCCGGCTCTACTCCGCCATCAGCCACCAGAAGAGCCGCTCGGAAAAGCGGGATGAAGGGAGCGGTGAAGCGGAACGGCCGGAGGGCGGCGGGAGGAGGAGGAGGAGGGAGGTGCAGGTGTGGGCCCAGGTAAGCTCAGTTTTCTGAACAGCCCTCCCAGGAATTCTGAAACTCCAGCCTGAATTTATTTGGGAATGGTGCAAAGATTCCCAGAGAGTGTTGATTGTGTTCCAAGGAGCTCCGACAATTGTCTGTGCTTTTCCAGGAATCAGGAAAAGCAAATTAAAACACCAATTGGGGGGGGGTTCCCTTTTGTTTTTCTTGGCTTTTTCCTCTTCCTTTATTTCCCATGGGAAGCAAGATCCTGGGATCTGCTTCCTGGTTCTGGGATCTGCTTCCTGATCTTGGGATCTGCTTCCTGATCCTGGGATCTGCTTGATCTTGGGATCTGCTTCCCAATCCTGGTTATCTGCTTCCCGATCCTGGCATCTACTTGATCCTGGGATCTGCTTCCTGATCCTGGATCTGCTTCCTGGTTTACCAATCCCGGGGATGCTGGTGTGGATTTGACTGGGTGTTGTCCCCCAAAGATCTCTGGGCAAAGATAAATACAATTATTATTGGAATTTTCCTGCTTTTTATCCGGTTTAAACGCCGGAATTATTTGGAATTTGGGGGGTTATTTGGAATTTCTGGGGTTATTTGGTCTGGCTGAGTGTTGGTGGTGAACTGATTGTTTAATTAGTTTCAGATTTTCTTTATAACCTGAGAATTCCAAGTGCAAACTGGACTTTTAAAGGAGAGAAAATAATCCCTTCATCGAATTTGGCCGTTGCCCTTTGGAGGAGGAAGGAAAATATCTTTAAAGAGGGATTTGACATGGATTTGGTGTAAAAATTACAGTTTTGGGCTTCTATAATATCCTTTAATGCTGAAAAGGTCAGAAACAAATGAGAAATATGGCAATATTCCTTTTTTTTTCTATTACCAGAAGAAAGTGGTTTTGTCATCATTATTAGTAGCTTTAATTGAAGTAATTTATTCTATTTTTATAGAGATAAAATGGGAATAAAAGCTCAAAGTCTGGATGGTAAATGATGAAAATGATTTGAAGATAATTCAGAATGAAAAGAAGTAAAAAATAATGCAAATACTTAAACCTGGGTAGAGAAACAAGGTTTCAAGGTGAAAAATAGTTTTAAAATCTTTGAATTCATATTTATATGGCATTTATCAAAAGGTAAAATAAACCTGCCCTAATTAATATTTTTATTTATGACATTTATTTAAAGGCAAAATAAAAATATCCTAAACTTTGTAACCTTCAGACCATTCACACTGACCATAATTAAATTATCCAACATTTTCTGGCCTGATTAATATTTAGGAAATTATTTCATTCCCCATTTCCACTCATAAAATCAATATTTCAAGGTCTGTTTGGACCTTAAACCTAAATCTGATCTTTTTTGCTGGTAAAATCACCTGGGAGGAAATAAATTCAATTAATACTTAAAGGCTCATTAAAGGCATTGAACCCACAGGGCTTTAGAAATTCAGATTTTATTTTTATCTCCTGATGGAAAATTAGTTTAAAAAATCTTCATAAAGACACACATGGCCCAGGGAGAGAAAAAGATAAGAATAAATAAAGAATATAGAGATATATATAAGAATAAATAAAATAAAAAATAAGAGAAAAAATGAGTGAGAGAAAAGAAATGAAAATCCAGCAACTTTAATCTAAAATTCAAATTTTTTTCACTTCTCTTCTGCTTGGCTTTTTTATTCCTATTTTTTAGCTGCAAATCTTTGTGTTTTGGAGGCAGAGAAGCTTTTCCTGCTCCCAGAGAAATTCCTGCAGCAGTTTTTCAGGGAATTTTTGGGTTTTTTTTTTTTGACAGCCCATTGTCAGCTTTGCTTTCTTTATTTATAGCAGGCAAAGCCAGCCCAGAAGGTTTTTCTCTCTCCCAGTTTCTGTTCCCTCTGAATTTGCCATCTGGTAGCAGGTCCAGAGCTAAAGGTTGTGCTGAAATCATGGAATATTCTCCTCCCAACAGGAATATTCACGTCAATATTCAGGATTTAATGGTTGCAGGGAAATGGGATTTTTTGATTTTTGGTCTCCCTTATTTTTTATTCCCTTTATTTTTTTTTTCTCCTGAGAAAATATTCGATTTTGGGTTTATTTTTTAAAAAGGATCTGGGATGGTTTTGTGGAATTTAAAAGCTCCTGGATTTATAGGAGGAAAAATTTAGGAAATTTAAAAAAATCTCAGGTTTGTAAGAATAAAAATGTATGGAATTTTAAAAAGTCCTGGATTTATAAGAGTAAAAATTTACGAAATTTAAAAAATAACAAGTTTATAGGAGTAAAAATTTACGAAATTTAAAAAATCCCAGGTTTTTAGGAGTAAAAATTTATGGCATTTGAAAACATCCTGGATTTATAGGAATAAAAAATTATGCAATTAAAAAAAAATCCCAGGTTTATGCGAGTAAAAATTTATGGAATTTAAAAAATAACAGGTTTATAGGAGTAAAAATTTATGGAGTAAAAAAAAAATCCCGGGTTTATAAGAGTAAAAATTTATGAAATGAATCTCAGATTTATAGGGGTAAAAGTTTATGAAATTTTAAAAAAATGCCCAATTTAATAGTAATAAAAATTTATGAAATTAAAAAAAAAAACTGTCCCAGCTTTATGGGAGTAAAAATTTATGGAATTTTAAAAAATTACAGGTTCGTAGGATTAAAAATTTACGCAATTAAAAAAAATCCCAGGTTTATGAGAGTAAAAATTTCTGAAATTTAAAGAATCTCAGATTTATAGGAGTAAAAATTCCTGAAATTAAAAAGAAAACCCACAAGTTTATGAGGGGAAAATTTGCCTCCTTTTAATATTGCGATAAAATGATGTGGTGACAGCAAAACTCCAACAAAAAGGGGATAAAGAAGCTTCTGTTTGTTTCCGTGGAATTAGGAATGACTCCTAGGATTTTAATGGGATTAAGTGGGGAAAAATTCAGTGTGAAATCCCGATTTTGCCTCAGCCCTGCTCATTTTTCCCTATAAAATGGGATGGTGGGAGTGCCTTGGTGCATAAGGATGGCACAGTAGACCCCGATCAACACCTCA
>JAWWES010000133.1:72092808-72106198 GCA_035583135.1 Lophotriccus pileatus
ACGTCCTTGTGCTGTTGTTCCCAGGGCTGGAGCAGCTCTGCAGGGGGGTCTCCCCTGAGGGGGCAGAGGGGCAGAATTCCCCCCTGTCCTGCTGCCCACGCTGTGGGATCAGCCCAGGGATGAGGGGTCTGGGCTGGGACATCTCCAGCCTCTCACTCTCCTCATCTCTGTCCCAATTAAATCATGAGCTGACTGTCTCATGCTGCTGCCATCCAAGTTGTCCTGTTCCTAGCAATGCAAACAAGCGATCCAGGGATTTCTGACCCCACAACTGGTTGTCCTCACCCCTCACCCCCCAAGTTTTCAGCGGCTCAGAGCCTCGGGTTGTGCTCAGTCAGCCCAGCTCCTCCTGCCCTCGCTCTGCCAACTCCTTTTTCCCCTCACAGGGAAGATTTAGGGAAGGAATAATCCCTGTAGGTCATTATGACGTTTTAGTGTGTGTTTTATAGGCCCTCATGACTCACTGATTCAGGGCAGAACTTTGCAGCTCGCTCCGGAATTGCCTGTTTCAATCAATCCTGCCCGTGGCTTCTCCCGGAATTTTATGAAGTGTAACATATATATATATCTCTATCTGTGTGTGAGGGCACATATATACATTTATATAAGTATATATAGGGAGCACTGCATTTATTTTTGGGTCTGAAAGAACCACTTGAAAGCCAAAATGGGAATAGAGAAATGAAAAAGGCTCCTGGTTTGAAAGCAGCACAGGAGTCTGTGAGGTCAGGAGAGAGGAGATGGCACAGATAACCCCAGCAGGGGTGTTTCCCAGCTGAGTTTTAGGCAGGGAATAAGTTCATATCAAACATCAAAGCCTCAAAGAAGTCAAGCTAGAAGTTGTTTATGGGGAGTGTGATGAGCAAACGACGACAGACACACAGCAAGGTCTCCATGGACTTGTTTAAAACTGTTTTTTTGGGAGGATGAAACCAGGCTCCTCTCAGTGGTGCCCAGTGACAGGACCAGAGTGTATTTAAACCAGATGAATTTCCTCACAAAATCTGTAGGAGCTGAAGGTCTCTGAGCTGGAGAAATTATCTGAAATTTGTCAGTGGGTTCAAAAGTTATGAAGCAGGACTGACAGGCCAGCAGATATTTCAAAAGGGCTTCATTTCCTTAGGAAGCCTGACAAAATAAACACATCCTTCACCAAGAATTTACACGGCCAGACCCCTCAGACCTGAGTCTGAACCATGAAATCCAGGATTGCCCCTCCCACATTGTCTCACCCTGAGCCCTTGGCAGGAAACTTTTATCCCATCCAGGATTTGTGTTGCCCCAGGGCCTGGATGAGGCCTCACCCCACACAGGCTTCCACAGCTCTTGTTCTTCCTGGGGGTTTCAAACAAACCTGCCAATAACAACAAGCCCTATCAGTGACTTTCTGGGTTAGAGCTGTAAATCTGGAAGCTCAGGGGTCAGGACTCTTGGCAGCAACCAGTGTCATTGACACTGGACTCCACTTCCTCCATCCTGTCTGGCTCCACACAAGACCTCAAATTCAGCTGATGCCTGTTCTCTAGGAAATAAGGGGTCCTCCACCCAGAAAGGCTGTTAATCCTCCCCCAGAATTCCCAAATACAGAGCACTCTGCCTGGTTCTTGGCTGGCTGGAAGTGGTGGGAGAGGGGAAGATTCTCAGGACGTGTTGCTTACTCAAGGATTCACTCTTCCAGCAGGGCACAGGTGGGATGTCAATCACAAACTGTGTCTTCACTTACTGCACGTGTTTTATTGCCTAACAAGGAGAAATCCTGCTCCTTGTAGGTGTGTGGGTAGAGAAGAAGGCACAGCACTGCAGAACCTGCTGTCTCTGTCACGTTGGAAAAGAAAAAGTACAAGTTATTAGGTAAATATAGGGCTCATGGTGCTGCTTTTGATGTTCTCTGGAGAGAACCACAGAGTCATGGAATGGTTGGGATTGGAAGGGAGCTTAAAGCCCATCCAGTTCCACCCCCTGCCATGGGCAGGGACAATTTCCACTAGCTCAACTTGCTCCAACCTGGCCCTGAACACTTCCAGGGATCCAGAGGCAGCCACAACTTCTCTGGACAACCTTTCCCAGAGTTTTCCCACCCTCATTGTTAAAAACTTCTTTCTTATATCCAATCTAAACCAACCGTCTTTGCTGAGATGCTTCTCCCTGTTGTGGACCCCATTGCTGTCAAAACACCCAAGTTTGGACAAGAACCCCAAGCAAATTGGGTACATTTTGTGCTTTTTTTCCATATTACACACTCTGCTGCTCCTGCACTGAGTTACAGACGATTCAGTGTCAGAAAGAGAACAACTCATTTAAAAACATCCCTTGGAGCTGAAGGTACAGGTGGTGTCACAGACCCACAGCTCTGCAGGGCAAGGGGCAGTGTTTGGATCACGTTATCCCAGGAGATGAGGCTTCCAGGGAAACCCTCATCCCTGTTTAATCTGTGCAGAACCAGCTCGGGCATCGTCCCACCCTCCAGCTCACGCTGTGGGGCCAAGACATCCACTTGGAGATTTATGTGTTATTGACACCTCGTGGATTAATAAAGCAACTCCTCCAGCTCTGCTTGCATTTCTGGCAACACAGTGATGCCACAACCTACTGCAACACCCTTTGCCAGCAGGAATAAAAAGTTGTTTCTTTCTTGCTTCTTTCAGGCCTTGACAGACTGGTGCTGTGAGAACACAAATCTCTCAGCCGATTGCTCGATGTCCCAATTCCACCCCATTCACCTGTTTCCCATGATGGTTTCAGAAGTTTGGGGGGACTTCTCACATGTTTCAGAAGTTCAGAAGTTTGGGAAACTTCCCACTTGAGCTCATCTCCACCGTGTTTGCTGGCCCAGTTGCTGGCAGAATCTCCACAGGTATCTCTCACCATAAATCAGTTTTCTCCCACAGAGGTTAGAGTTTAAATGCTCTCTCTTCTAACAGCCAGTTCACCACCCATGGCCCACGATGGGCTTGGGGACAGGGGCCCTGAGACAATTTGGGGTGACAAGAGCAGGCTGGGTTGGCAGAGGGGTTATTTTTACAGGTGAGACTGAGCTGTTGGAACATTGGCACTTGTTTTCTCGTCAGTCACGCAGAGCTCCTACTGCATTTCCCGCCTGTATTTTCTGTGTTCAAGTGCCAGGAGAAGCAGGGATCTCATTACTTCCCTCCCACAGAGGCCAACGACTCAGCACAGGTAGAAATGGCATCTTAATTTCCCTGTTACTGAGCAGGTTGATCCCTGTCAGAACAAGAGGGTGGCATTTTTGCTGAGAGGGGGTCGCAAAACCCCAACGAAACGATGCCACGAGGAGTGGACAATCACAGTTCTCTCTCTGGTGATATTTGAAAATGAGGAATTATCCTCTCTCAGTGGAACATGGGGTTGGGACTTATTTAAAAATAGAAAGGGGAAAAAAAAAAATCCCAACCAAACCCTGTTCCCCTTTCCTGGAAGAGCACTTAACTATATGCAAGCAAAGTGGATAAAAGCAGCTCAGTAACAACCCCAATTGCACCGAGATTGTCTCCTGCATTCCTGCACATCTCTGCCTTTTTGACATTTAACTTTAATTTATAGCAATTTCCCCTGCTCTTAGAGGCTTCACTGGCACTCTGGGAAAGCAAAGTGAGCTGTTAAATGTTTGTCTGAAATTCAAATCAGGCACAAAGCACCTCTGTATCTTTTTCTTGGAAAAAAGAAAGAGCAGCCCCCACCCTCCACCCCCCCTCCCCTTCTGTCTGAACATCCCGATTTTGGCACAGAGAGACAAATTGTTCTCCTGTTATAAATTCATTAATAACTAAGAGGACAAATGTAAATTAGTTCGGCCCATTGGTCAAGAGTTATGAAATTAGATGTCCATTGGATTCCTAAAGAGAAACAGAGAATCATGGAATGGTTTGGGTTGGAAAGGACCTTAAAAATCATCAAGTACCACCCCCAGGGAACACGAGGGCTGCGGACAAGTGTGGGGGGAAGAAATAAAACAACATTTCTCTGGCAGCAGTGAATGACTTCGTTTTAACTGGGTGAGATTTCTCGGAGCCACAGCTCTGCACCAGGCTAAGAAATCTGTAGAAATTAAAAATTCTTGGCTGCTGAGATTTTTCTCTGCTGTCCACGGACGTTAATTCATCACCCACAGAGATAATTTCCTGGTGTTCATTTTAGCAAAACTGAAGGTGTGGTCGATAAACATCTGGGAAAGAGTTAAATCCAACTTTTTTTGGTCCCTTTCTGCTCCAGAATCCTCTGCAAGTGCCTTGTGATTTTCCCAGGGTTGATGATTATTTCTAATTATTCACTGATGTCCTCGTGGATATTCTCGGCCTCTGACAGTGTAGGACCAACGTGGCAAAGTCCTGAGCCTTTAATTCAGGGAGGGAACATCACAAAGGTTGTGCTGCTGGTTGGATGAGAAATTTCAAATCGGGGTTCTGGGGCAATTTCAGAATTTAAGTTCCTAGAAATTGTGTGGAGGCTCAACATGGTGTGGGAAGCAAAAGACTGAGATCTAAGAGGCATTTATTTACATACAGGGCCTCTTTTAGCCTCGTAAATCCAATCAAAACCCCCATCCCTGGGGCCGTTCCTGGCTGGGGGCAGCCAATTTCTGCAGCTCCTCTCTGTCGGCCGGGAGTGCTCCCAGAAAACACTCACTCCAAAAAAGAGCCACTGACACCTCTGAAGAGGGTTGTTTAAAACCTCCAGCAAATGCTGATGGAAAAGCCCTTCTGAGCTCTTACTGTGGCTCTCCATGGGAGAGGTGCAAAAATCCCTCCTCCCTTCTCCCAGAGTGACTTGCTTCTTTTGTGGTGGTGGAACGACAGGGTGGGAGCTTGTCTGGCATCTCTCCTGCTTCTGCACCACTGGCCTCGTGGTTTTTTGGGGATATGCAAGTCATGACAGTGTCATGGAATTGTTTGGGTTGGAAAAGACATTAAAATCATCCAGTTCCAATCCCCTGCCATGGGCAGGGACACCTTCCACTAGCCCCAGGTTGCTGCAACCTGGCCTTGGACACTTCCAGGGATCCAGGGGCAGCCACAGCTTCTCTGCCCAACGTGGGCCAGGGCCTCCCCACCCTCACAGCCAGGAATTCCTTCCCAGAATCCAATCTAACTCTACTCTCTGTCACTTTGAAGCCATTTCCCCCTTGTCCTGTCACTCCAGGCCCTTGGAAATAGCCTCTCTCCATCTTTTTTGGCTCCCTTCAGGTCCTGGGAGGCTGCAATTATTTTACCCCGGAGCTTCTCTTTTCCAGGCTGAAAAATCCCAGTTCTCCCAGTCTTTCCTCACAGCAGAGCTGCTCCCTCTGATCATCTTGGTGCCTCCTCTGGAACGAGGAACAACCCTCATTTATGTGATAAATTCATCTGACCGTTGATATCAGTGATGATCAGCAGGAGTTAAGAGGAATCTGATCCATTGATCCGATGTTGGATGAGGTATTCCCTGCCTGGAGGCACATCCAGGTATTACACACCCCACCCTCACAACCCTGGCTTTCCAGAAGCTTAAAGTGACTGAAAGTTGTGGGATTGGCCAGGATATTTGTCATTAACTTCCCATGGTGTGTGTTTGTCTCTGTTTACTCATTTCCAAGGCATCTCCTGCGCTGCCTCCGAGGGGATAATGTGGATATTAAGCCAGCAGAGAGTCCCCTCCTCTGCATAATATTCCTCTTCCCTGGGAATTCCTGCTGAGGGAATTATTCTTCCCCAGCACAGGCATGACAGAACTGAGCTCATAAAGTCAGAGCTGAGCCTCAGCACATCTTTTGGGATAATTCCTGTCTCCCTCTGAAACCTGGAGAGAGAAGGTGTTTCCCACGTGGGAAAAAAACTCCAGTGTGAGGTGCAGATCCCCCAACAGCAGAGGGAAATGGAATTTTGCTGAATCAGGCATTTATTCCACATTCATCCTCACTGTCTGAGTACAGATGAAACAGGAGCTGTTGTCATTATTTTGATGTACTCAGCTCGTTCCAAACGACCTTGATTTTCATCTTCTCCACTCCTTTTGCCACGTGGGACGTGCTGGCAAACCTTGCTTTGTTTTTTTTTTACCTTTTTCTTAAAGGTTTGTTTCCTAAAACGTCTGTTTTTCTGCCAGGTTCAGGTTTGACATCAGAGCATGAAATCTGAACTCTGTGCCTTAATGTCACTTGATGTCACAGAGAAGTTCCTGCCCCTGGGAGTGTCCAAGGCCAGGTTGGAGCAACCTGGGCTAGTGGAAGGTGTCCCTGCCCATGGCAGGGGGTGGAACTGGATGTTCTTTAAGGTCCCTTCCAACCCAAACCCTTCCATGATTCTACAATTCCATGAAACCCATCACTGTTTGCTTGGGTTTCCTCTCCCCTTTACTCCTGGAATAAATGACCAGAAAAAAGGCGGAAAGGGCTGCTGAGGAGAGGCCTGACAGTGCCTTTGACCAGGTTTGCTCTGAATTCCCACCGTTCCTTCCCAAAAATATGTCTCCATCCCTGTATAAAGGGTCTTTGGTTGGTCCCATCAGCAGATTCAACCACCAAGAGCAAGTAGGAAACACCCTGATCCATATGGTGAGATGGGGACAGAGGAGATGCTTTGTCCTGGAAAACCCTTAATTCCCCCAATCAAACCTTACAAAAATGGATCCAAAATATTTTTACCCCACAAAGCCCAAGAACACGACCAAAACCAAACCCCCAAGTAGGTAAAAAATAAAGTAATATAAATCAAAATAAATTAAAACAAATAAATGAAAATAAATAAAATAAAGACATGAAATAAAATAGAATAAAGGGAACTAAACTAAAATAAGAAAAAATTAAAAATAATGAAATGAAATGAAATGAAATGAAGTAAAATAAAATAAGATAAAATAAAATAAGATAAAATAAAAACTAAACTAAGCTAAACTAAACTAAAGAAAAAAAATAACATAAAATATAAAATAAAATAAAACAAAATAAATAAAATAAAATAAGGTAAATTAAAACAAAACAACAAAAAATAAAATAAAATAAAGTAAAATAAAGAAAAGTAAAATAAAATAAAATACAATAAAGTAAATTAAAAATTAAAATAAATAAAATAAAGTAAAACAAAATAAAATAAAATAAAATAATAAAATAAAATAAAATAAAATAAAGTAAAGTAAAATAAAATAAAGTAAAATAAAATAAAATAAAAATAAACTAAGCCCTACTGCATTTGAAAGCATCCCTCAGATTGTTCTCTTGCCCCAGGGTAGGTATGAGTTCCTGGTGCCTGAGGAAAACTCCACGACGCCTCCTCTGACAAATTAAATGTTGCCGTGCAATTAAAACGAAGCGCTCAGCCTTGGCGTAACAAACTGCAGGCCATCAGTATTCCTGGGGCTGCTGCTCTGCTCCTGCTTTCCAGGGCCATAAATCCGGGCCCAGCAGGATGGCTCAGCAGGCACTGGGCACGGAGAGAGAGATCCTGTGATATTTGTTATTAAAACATTAAAAAGCCCTTTACTGGAGCGCACACACATCGACTCCGAGTCTCGGCTTTCCATCTCCCCAGTGGCAATTCCGTCTTGGATTCCTGCTGGAGCGACAGGGAAGGGCTGTGTCCCCTCAGCTGCCCCGGGAATAAAAGATCCTGAAGGAATGCAGGAGTGGCTTGAGGTGAAAAGCAGCTCCAAGGTGGGGAATTGGCTTCTTTTCTCGGGTAACAGGACGAGGGGGAGCGGCCTCAAGTTGTGCCAGGGGAGGTTCAGGTTGGATATTAGGGAAAATTTCCTCACTGGAAGAGTGGTCAGGCATTGAAGTGATCTCCCCAAGGAAATTGGTGGAGTCACCATCTCTGGAAGGGTTTGAAAAGTGGGTGGATAAAGCACTTCATGCTGTGGATTAGTGGACATGGTGGGAAGTGTTTGAAAGTTGGACTTCGTGATCTTGTCGTTCTTTTCCAACCCAAATGATTCCATGATTCCACATAAGGTGTCCAGAACATTTTAGATCTTGCAGGACACCAAGGCTCCTCCAGAGAAATGATCAGCTTTGGGATGAGATGCCCGTGGGAAGGTGTCTGGTGCTGGTTGAGAAGCCCTGGGGTGTCTGAGACACCTTCTGGTAGGACTGGAGTGGGAAGAAGCTGGAGGATCCCTGCTCCAGAGAAATCTCTGCCTCGTGGGATCTGCTGGAGGGAAATCACCCCAAAAGTGACCGCATCAACAAAGCAAAGCTGAAAACATGGTGGGGGACTCAGAGCTGTGCTGAGGGAAAGCAGGACTTGACGTGAAGGTCGGAAAAGAAACAGCGTCTCAGGGAATTTTTGTGGTAGTTATCCAATTAAACGGGATTCCCAGCTTTTTCCAGCCACCTGGGAGACTTCCTACGAGACCCTGCTCTTTCCCTGCAATCCAGTGACTTGTCTTTGCTGCATTTCCACCCAGGAATTCCTATTTACACCCCTTTTTTTTTAGTCCCCCAGAGCACTTTCCTACCTCTGCAAGGCTCCACTGCTGGTCAAGACGCTTCCCACCCCTGTTTCCCTCCCTTGGCAACGTGGATTTTGATCCATTCCTCGGCAAGGGTTGCAAAGGGCTTGAAGGAAATCCAAACAGGAACTCTTTAGCCACGAGTAGTTCCAGCTAAAAATAGGCAACGCGTTTCTCTGCCGAGATTTACTCCTCACACACTTGGGCATATGCTCGTGGGTTTGAGCTGTTTTCCCTTCCTTTATCATCTCTGTAGGAATTTATTTTCCTCCCTGCTCGTTCTATTAGTTGCAGTTTCCACTGCCAGCAGCACTCTTCTTTTCCAGGGGCTGCATTTTGTTCCCTCAATATTTGCTTTTTGGCATTTTTATTCTTGCTTTTGGATTGGTTTGTTTTCCCCTTCGGCTGTGGAAGGAGGCGCCACTCACGGGATCCTAAAAAATTCCTGAGCTTGCCTGGGCTCTTCCTGTGCATCCCTGGATCCAGGACACCATCATTCTTCCCACGAGGGTTGAAAAAGCGTCAGGTGATCTTTTTAAATCACCCGAGCTGGCCAAAGCTGAAGTGAGAAGTGAAGTTCTTCCCTCAGTGTCAGATCCTTCAGGAAAGGACACATCATTTACCCCCCCTCTTGGCTCCATAAATCCTGCCATTTCCAGGTTAAAATTTTGTCAGTGGATATTTTTTTTCAGCCTCCCCTGTAGCACAACGTTGGCTGGTTGATTTGTGCTGTGTCTGCTCCCGGTTGCTGAGAATCCCTTTATTTATCCTGCTTTTCCAGGCAGCTCCACGATTTGTCTCTGCTGTCCCAGATGGATTTAAAACTGGGAGTTTTATCTCTCAGCCATTTCTGGCTCAGCATCCCCATCATTCCCCACTTCCTACTGCGATTCAACCACCAGGGAATGAAATTCAGCTTGGAAGTGCCTTGTTGATGCCCCGTAAAGGACAAACATCCCACCTCTGGAGCTGCCCCTTGCAGACATTCCCAAAGAACAGAGTTTATCCCTTAAATAACTATTAGAACCTTGGAAATCTGATGTCTGAAGGCATCACCCAAGTGAGAGCCTGCTGTGTGAAGGTTACCTACTGGGAGAGTTTGGAATGCAACAGCAGGAAAGTTCTTCTTATCTCCCTGAACGCCCTTAAAACTTTACAGACCATCGCACGTGGCCATCTGGATCCCGGGCACGGGATGGGGAGAACAAAGCACTCACCATTTCCAGGACATAAATCTGGGGAGCTTTCAATGCAGGGGATCAGAAAAATGCAGGAGCTCTGGAGGTCCCAAAGCTTGATGGCCATAAAAATAACAAGAACGCACAAGACGAGATGTTTTCACTCAAATCCTGGATGTCCTTCATTAGTGAAGGAAAAGGAGAAGTGAAAGGACACAAATATGAAGCACAGGGAGAAAAATCAGGAATGCTGGAGGGTCCAGTGGGTCTGTGGGCTAAATAACAGTCCCATCTAGGAGGTTCTCCCTTATTTTGGGCACTCCAAAGGGTTTTGTGTTGTGAGGCATCGACCTGCCCCTCTTCTCCTCTGCCCACGGGCGCTTCACCCAGTGGCTTGTTGGGAGGGTTTGGTGTTTATTTATGGAGCAAATGTCCTGCTGGAACTCCTGGAAATACAGCCATCCCACAGATTCCTGCATTTTCAAGCAGAAGAAGAAAGAAACCTGCTCATCTTTACGGTCCTTCCTCCCCCACTCTGTGCCCTCCTCCCGGTATGGTCCAATTAGTGCTAATTGATGCTTTCAGCAGTGGGAGCTGAGTGTGTCCAAGTCTGTCTATGCTTCTGGAGAAGGTCATTCCTGGTCCCAGGCAGCGAGGGAGGTGTGGAGGATGTGTCTGCACAGGCACAGGGGGAGTGTGTTGGAGAGAAGGACCTGGAGACCACCTTGGAGCACACACGGCTCTGTCATTCTCATTACCCATCACGGGGCCTCTGAATCACCTTCCTCCCCCTCTGGGACACTCAGAATTGCAGCTCCTCCAGGATTCTTGCTGGAGGTGGGCACTGGCATTATTAAAGTCTGCCACATCCCAAAAAATTGAAGTCTGCCACGTCCCAAATGTCAGGGACCAGAGATGTCACATCACCCTGCATCAAATCCTCACCTCCCGCTGCTCCCAGCGCGGATCCTCCTGAGGAAACCTTCCCATCTGGGCCAGTGGGTGACAGGTATCACTCCGTGCTTCCTGGGAAGAAGTGGGAAAAGAAAACAAGAGGCCCAGGACCTCCTCAGAAACAGCTGATGCAGCAAATTCCCCATACACCCTCTGGCATCGTGCACTGGGAAGATCTTGCAGGAACCCTAATCCTGCTTTCCTGTCTGATCACCTCAGCATCCCATCCCTTCTCCCCTCCATGGCTTTTTGCACCTGGATAAGATGCCACAGGCAAAGGCAGAGAGGGGAAAGCTGCTGTGTGGTTGAGCTTGTATAACATCAACACCCTTCCTATCCAGTGCAGGATCAGACCTTGAATCCTTCCAGGTCCCATCGCTCCTGATGAAGAAAATACCACCTGTTGCATCTGTTGGCTTGTTTTTCTGGCCTTGAGGGTAAATTAAAACACTCAGAAAGTTCTTTGCTGTGCCTGAGACACAAATCAAAGTTTTTTTCCAAGAGCTTCATCTTGTAGTTACCTGAAGAATCACCATTTTTTGACAAAAGCTTTAGGAGGCAAAACAAGACAAGGGGGGGAATGAAGGGGAAGAGAGAGAAAACACCCCAAAAGGTGAGAAAGATAAAGAAGGAAGGCAGGATGGAGGGAGAGGATATGGAGATGTGTGAGGCAGAGATCAAACATGGCATTTGAGGATGGTAGGGATCAGCCAGGAGGGGTGAATCACAGAGCCATTAAGGTTGGAAAAGCCCTCTGAGATCATCGAGTCCAACCAGAACCCAAATCCACCACTAAACCACGTCTCTAAGCACCGCATTCGCACGTTTTTGGAACACTTCCAGGGATGGTGACTCCACCACTTCCTGGGGCAGATTGTTCCAGTGCTTGGCAATCCCTTGGCTGAAGGTATTTTCCCTAATATCCAACCTGAACCTCCCCTGGCTCAACTTGCGGCCATTTCCAGGGAAGGTTGGAAGCGATGAATATTCCCTCAAAAGAAATAATGGAAATTTGGGTGGTTTTTTCTTGCTTTTCCAGCTCTGTCCTAGTTTTCCAGGCAACAGCCCCTCGGTGGCATCTCCAGGGGCACAGCAAAGGAACTTCTCCCAGATAATGAGTGACAGAATGAGAGAAAACAGCCTCAGGGCGCACCAGGGGAGGTGTAGATGGGATTCTAGGAAGATTTTGGTCACAGAAAGGCTTGTCAAGCACTGGAATTGTCTGCCCAGAGAGACCCCATCCCTGGAAGAGTGCAAAAAAATGTGTGGATATGGATTTGAGGGCGTGGTTTAGCGATGAACACGGTGGTGCTGGATGATCTTCCAACTTTAAGGATTCTAAGATTCCAGTGATGTGGGGTCAAATCCTACTGGGATGAATCCACAGAAATGGTGGGAATTTAGACCCTGGATCTGAATGAAAACCTGGTCAACCCAGCAGCTGTGAAGCAACTAATCTGGGTAAGAACTATCCTAAACTTACGACCTCTGAGCACTCTTTTAACTCTCTGGTACCTGTAATTTACCCCCCAAAAAATGGTCTACTTACCCCAAAATTGCTGCTTTTTCCAGCCCTGCAGCAACACCGATGTGCCTGCAGGAAAAGTGCAGCACTGCCTGCTCTGACAATGACACGAGGGAGTCTGGGGGGGGGGAGCTTTTAATAAAAACTCAGTCACGGGCACAAATTGCACCTTTCGCAGCCAGAGTGGTTTCCATCTGGGGGGGCAGGTGCTTCCAGGGCTGCTTTGATTCAAACAAATCTGCCTGCCTCTCCAGGCTGGCAGATTGCAATTAGGGCACAGCATGTTGGTCAGGACAGGCAGGTTGGGTGTCCAAATTCCCATCCTCCAGCCCAGCTGGGGAAGGGCCGTTTGTCCCCCGACAGAAGCAGCTGTTGGGAAAGCGCAAAAGCCACGGCAGGAATGAGAGGCAACGCACACAGGAGCGAGAGTAATGAGGCTGCTGCTCCGCTCTTGGCTTATTTAAAATTCATTTTGGACTTGGGGAGCTGTGCCTGCGTTTTTTTCTGGTGTTCCTGGGTGGTTGAAGGACACTTGTGCTGCAGGTAATTGGCCGGATTTAAAGCCCGATGGTCTCCTGTTTGAAATGCTGGGGAAGGAATTCTTTTTTTTTTCCCCCCTCCAAACAAAGCAAATTATCTCTGGGTCAGATCCTGAGCTGCTGCAGGGACAGACATCCTGTGACCTCTGCTAAGGATGGGACACCCTGTGCTTTCAAATGCCGGTTGTCTCCCCGTTGTTATTAATTTGTTAGAGCTGAAATCTTCAAAGGGAGCCAAAGGAGCCCAGATCTTATTGAAATGCAGCCAGGTTTGTAGGAATTTCTCCAGGGTACTTAATTCCCACAGCGTTCTCGGAACAACCCTGGATTTGGGGCCGGGGATGTGATCAGCAGTGTAAGACACAAACAGGATCTGGGCCTTCCCCTCCTTCCTGAGCCCAAGGACAGTGACAGGGTCAAGTGAAGATTCCAAACAAGTCTTTGGAGGGTTAGGAATATCCCATCCTCAGCCCAACCTGGTGGAGGTCATGACTAAGGTGGGAGCTTCATGGGATCCATCCTGGCCTGGCAGAGGTTTCATTCTTGCCTCAGTGTGGAGTTGTCCCAGACTTTTCTTCCAGGGCGAAAGGCAGAGTAAATCGGCCCTGGCCACGTTCAGCCCTGGGAACAACAGCACAGGGACGTGGAGCTGCTGGAGAGAGTCCAGAGGAGGCCCCAGAGATGCTGCCAGGGCTGGAGCCCCTCTGCTCTGGAGCCAGGCTGGGAGAGCTGGGGGGGTTCCCCTGGAGAAGAGA
>JAWWES010000133.1:72106298-72118306 GCA_035583135.1 Lophotriccus pileatus
CTGTGGCTGCCCCTGGATCCCTGGAAGTGTCCAAGGCCAGGCTGGACAGGGCTTGGAGCAACCTGGGCTAGTGGAAGATATCCCTGCCCATGACAGGGGGTAGAACTGGGTGGTCTTTAATGTCCCTTCCAACCCAACCCATTCCATGATTCTATCACTGACTTCTAAAATAAGATTTGAAAAGATTATTGTTAAAATAAAACATTGCAAGAAACATTCACTCTGTAGAGCAGTTCCTTTTGGAGAACTTCTCCCCGTGTCCCTGGTTCTACTTTGCTGAAATTTAGCCAATCTCTCAGCAGAAGCTGTTTTTCCTGTGACAGACAGACCTGAATTCATCTTGAGCCCATGACATGCACAGGCAGCTGTGGAGTCCCCAGCAGTGACTAATTAGCTACAGCAGTGCTTTAGGTGTGCCATAGCCTGTAATTTGCATTTTCAACTTATTAAAACACTCCCCCCACCAAGAGTGCTTGAAACGGACACACTAAAGGCACTTCTGAAGCAAGAAAGGGTTTGATCACCCAGAACTTCACAAGCAAGTGAAAAGGGGTAAAACCCACCATCCTTCCCTCTTCACTCACGGGGGCTGGGACAGAGCCTGAAAAGTGGTTTCTGATCTAACAGTGACCATCCAAAGGGGGGGATGTTTGTTCTCCATGTCCAGCCCCGAGTTCCTGCATCTTTTTGTGCTGAGACTTGTCCTGATCCAAAAACCAAATCCAGAAAGAAATAAGGAATAAATCCCCCTGAATTAGTTGCCTGCTCTGGCCCGTTGCTGCCAGCATCTCCTTGGGCAGCCCCTTCCAGTATTTTCCCAGTATTCAAACTGAACCTCCCCTGGCACAGCCTGAGGCCGTTCCCTCTCCTCCTGTCCCTGTTCCCTGGAGCAGAGCCCGACCCTTCCCAACTCCCCCTCCTGTCAGGGAGTTGCAGAGCCAGAAGGTCCCCCCTGAGCCTCCTCTTCTCCAGGCTGAGCCCCCCCAGCTCCTCTGGACAGCCTGGTCTCCTACACTTTTACCAAATTAAGCCAGATCACTACATCAGACAGCTGCTTTTGGGCCAGCTCATTGTCAGCCTCTCCAGTTTTGTCACGGGCACGTTTGCGTTGGTCCAGGCCAGCTCAGGACTCCATTCCCGGCGTGGGTCCGGCTTCATCCCATTCCCACACTCAGGAGACCAAAAGGCAGAAGTCAGAGATCACTCAGAGGTGTAATTTAAGCTTCACCAGTGGAGGGACACCCTGACAGCTCTGAGGGCTCGGTGTGGGGTCACGGCTGAGGACGTCCCCAGCCTCCCCAGCCGCCGTGCCGGGCGGCCAGGCCTAAGGACGCCACGCTCAGGGACGGTTTTGCCTCACACTTTTTAATTCCTGCTCCATTTCCCGCTTTAATTCCCGCTTTAACTCCTCCTTTAACTCCTCGTTTCCCTCCTTCCCTCAGCGCCCGCCTAAGGACCCCTCCCGCGGGCTGCCCGCGCCGCGCCTGTCAGCCCCCAGCGCGCCCGCCGCGCCCTTCCGCCGCAGGCACCGCGCGGGGCAGCCCGCGCCGCGGGGGCCTTGCGGCGGGGAAGGGGCCGGGCCGTACCAAGGGTGCCGTGGGCGGGGCCGGTGCCGCGCCATGGACGCTGCGCTGCTCGCCGCCGCCGCCGTCCTGCTCGCCGTCCTCCTCTTCTTCGCCACCCGCCTCCGCGGACAAGCCAGGGCAGGTGGGTCACGGCGCGCCGCGGACCGGACGGGCCTGCCCCCCCCCCCCCGCGCCGTTCCCCAGGGCCGTTCCGGTGGGCGCGGCCCTGCTCTCAACTGGGTCCGGCGCGTTGTGGCGGGAGCCGCCAGGGGGCGCCACGTTCCGGGGGCTCTCCCTGAGGGAGACCCGCCATGTTGGGGGGGCCGGGGGGGTCCCGGGGGTGTTTGGGGGGTCCTGAGGGGTTTGGGGGCGTCCCAGGGGGTGTCCTGGCGGTCCTGCTCAGCCCTCCGCCCGCAGGAGCCCCAGCTGGCTCCGAGGCCTGGTGGTGCTGCCGCAGGGGGCCGGGAGTTCCCGGCCTGAGGCGGCCCCGCGGTGACGGACGCGGGTTGGAAGTGTGTGAGGGTTCTGTCAGGGCTCTGTCAGGGCTTCTGTCGGAGACCTATCAGCGGTTCTTTTCAGGTTCCCGCTCCGAGCTGGGAAGGTACACCCAAAACTCTTTCTGCAAACGGAGAGGGAAATGGAGAACAGACCCCAGAGGGCCGTGATCAGGGTCCAGTTGGAGGTCTGTCACCGGTGGTGACCCCCAGGGTTCTGTGCTCGGTGCGGTGTTGTTAAACTTGTCCACCAATGACTCGCGTGAGGGGTCGGTGCCTCCTCAGCGAGTTCTCTGATGACAGAAAACTTGGGAGGGGCCAATAACTCGGGGGTTTTTGTGGCCCTTCAGGGAGTCCTCGACAGTCCCGAGAGATGGGCAGGGAGGAATCTTCTGAAATGCAGCGAGGGGCAAATGCAGGTCCTGCACCTGGGGAGGAACAACCAGCACAGGCCGGGGGTGACCTTCTGGGGAGCAGCTCTGGGAGAAGGACCTGGGGGACAACGAGCTGTCCCTGAGCCGGGAGTGTGTCCTTGTGCCAAGGATCCAATGGGATCGTGGGGAGCATCGGGAAGAGCGTTCCCAGCAGGTCAGGGAGGGGATCCTGCCCCTCTGCTCAGCCCTGGGGGGCTCATCTGCAGGGCTGGGCACAGCTCTGGCTCCTCAGCACAGCAGGGACAGGGAGCTCCTGGAGCGGCTCCAGAGGGGGCTGTGAGGGTGGGGAAGGAACTGGAGCATCTCCGGGAGCAGGACAGGCTGAGGGAGCTGGGGCTGTTCAGCCTCCAGAGGAGACACTGAAGGGACCTCATCCCTGTCCATCAGGGGCTGCAGGGAGGGGGCAGAGGATGGCCCTGGGTTAATATTCCTGTCAGACATGAAGGTGGGCAGGTCCCTTTCCCTCTTCTGCTCCTTTTGGCCACGCCAGTTCAGGTGTGTTTTGGGAGCTGGTGGATGATGCAGCACTTCCAGCCCTCCCTCAAACAGCCACTGAGGCACTGCTGGCCAGTGTTAGATCACAGAATCCTTTAGGCTGGAAAAGACCTTTAAAATCCTCCAGTCCAACCACAAACAATCTGCCAGTTCCACCGTGGTGGCAGAACCCTGTGTGGGTGGGAGTTGTGTTATGGGAAGGAGTCAGATGTGGCTGTGGGCTTATCAGCCTTGTGTTTCCACAGTGGGAGCAGGGAGGTTGTTTGGCTGCCAGGTCTCAAATTAAGACATTTAGCCAGGACAAACACTGAATTCCAGGATCACCACAGGTTTTGAAGATACGGGGTGGTTTGGGGTTAGAGTTTGTGGCGTTTTGCTTTTGGGGGAGTAGCTTTGATAATTTTTAATTAAGAGAAAAAAAACTCCACACACCCTCAGTATAAAAAGAATTATTCAGTGCAAGACTGTGCTGGTAAGGACTCTGTGTTAAAATCAGTTTGGGCTCATATAATAGTAAAATTAAATAAAAAATAAGTGAAATTGAAATTAAATTAATTAAATTACAAGTTTTCCAACGCATTTTTCCTCACACCTCTGCTTATATAGACCTGGTCTAAATCTTTCTCTTGGAAAGATTTGGAAACTGATGTAATTTCATCATATTCCTCCTGACTTAGGGCTGAGCTTTTGGTAGAAGTGAGGGACATCATGTCCTGAGCTTGACTTAGACAAATCAGGGCCTGTGGGGCTTAGGAGGGTTGATTTTCTTTTTAAGCTTTCAGAGTCCTAAACTGAAGCCCAAACATTTATTTTGAGTAATGTGAATTAATAAAAAACCCACTTTAATACTGATTTTGAGCAGCTTGATTAAAGTTAGTTTACATTCAGGATAGTTTGTTTTGAAGCCTCTTTTTCAGAGGTAACTTTTTGACTCCTCCACGTTGGTCTTGCCTTTTTTTTTCATTGTGGTTTTAAGGTCATTTCTGCCCTAATATCTTGGTTTCTGTCATGATAAAGTCCTTCACAGAATCCAGTCTGGTGGGGGTGACTTTGTTCTCTGTGCACAACAGAAATTATTTTTCAAACCTCCTGGGGCTGTGGTGTTGTTTAATATCCACAAAATTTAGCCTTTAAGCAGGAATTTGCTTCCTTCTTCCTTTTTCTTACATGGAAAATAGAAATAAATCTGCCAAGAAATCTGTGTTGCCACATGGAAAAGACTTGGAAACCAGAGACACTTGACCTGGAAAAGTTCCTGTTAATGTCCAGGGATCGTGGCAGCAGCTTCACTTTATGTCCTCTCTTAGAAATTGCCTTTTTAAAATGTTCAGGGCTTGCCTTCTTTAGGGAGTTAAGGATCACGAGGGGTAAACCCTGTGCTTTCGTATTTGCCGTGAGAGGTCATTTGGAGCAGCAGAGTGTTCCCAGCAGGATCGTGCCTGGACTTGCTCTGCTGAGAACAGCTCTGCTGCTTCATGCCCAGTTCAGGAAAGTTTTCTGCTTTCAGGGCACAGTTCTGCTCACTCTCCCCGAGGAAGGGGACTCAGGCAGCGTCACAGTTGCTGCACAGTGGCTGAAAAGTCAGATGAAATCATCTCTGCGCTGTGCTGATGCTTCCTGAACACCGAGGCCGAGCTGAAGTGCCCAGCAAGGATGTGTTCCCTGGGCTTTGGAGGGCTGGGTCAGACACTGCAGAACACTCAGCTGAAGATACACACTGGATCCATGTCTGTTTTCCAGACATCCACTGAAGTTTTGTTTGTATTGCCCATTAATTTGAGGGGTTGATCTAATTAATTTAGCCTGGCCGTTCTGCAAAGCCTGGTGATCTCGTCTCACCTCTGTGGTGCTGGTCATTAATCCTCACTCGGATGGCTCTGTATCAAGCCTAATTAGTCCTTGTGTGACGACTCTCTGCATGATTTGGTTTAGCCTGGGGTGCCACTTCTCAGGTCTCTGCAGCTCCAGGGGAGGGAAGAACAGCGTTCAGAGAAGGGCACCAGCCAAACCCCGCCCTGTGCTGCAGGAGGAGGGGGAAAAACCGGCAGGGACTGACCCCAGAGAGAATTATTATCAAAGCAAAGTGATTTTTAAGTGTATCCTCTGTGTTCTGTGAAGCCACCAGTGCCACTTCTGTGTCACTGACACAGTTCAGAGGGAGACAGAGCACGGCTTGACTTTCTGGATGTCACATCAAATGCTATCTGGAGTCACACAGACAGATCTCTGACCCCTGAAGAACCAGGTTCAGGTGTGTTGGAGCAGAGTAAATGAGGGGTTTCTCCTCCTCCTGTGAAGGTTGGGAAGAAATGCAGTGAGTGACGTTGATGTTTTTGAAAGGACTGCTCAGCTGAATGCCTGGCAAACAGAAGCTGTGGAATCTTAGAAACAAGAAGTTTGGGAAGTACCTCTGAGATCATGGAGTCCAACCTGTGACCAAACCCTATCTTGTCACCCAGCCCAGAGCACTGAGTGCCACGTCCAATCCTTCCTCGGACACCTCTGGGGATGGGGATCCACCACCTTCCTGGGCAGCCCCTTCCAATATTTTCCCAGTGTCCAAACCAGACCTCCCCTGGCACAGCCTGAGGCCGTTCCCTCTCCTCCTGTCCCTGTTCCCTGGAGCAGAGCCCGACCCCCCCCGGCTCCCCCCTCCTGTTAGGGAGTTGCAGAGCCAGAAGGTCCCCCCTGAGCCTCCTTTTCTCCAGGCTGAGCCCCCCCAGCTCCCAAATCAGAGACAAACTCTCTTGTCCTGGTTCCAAAGGCTGAGGTACAACCAGCAGAGAGTCTCCCACCCTTTCTCCTGAATCACCTCCCGAGGTTTCTCCCAAGGAACAAGGGGATCTTGTCAGCACAGGTTGAGCTGTCCCAGACATGGTGTGGAGAAACCACTTTTATTGCTCTGAGTTTGCTGCTCCTCCCTGCTGAGAAGCCACTGGAACGTGAGCTGAGGGAAACAGCTCAACCAGCACTCGCAACACTTGCTCACTTCACTGCTCTGAGTCCAAAAAACCCCCTTCTGATAAACCCAGAACGATCCAGAGCTGATATTTACGAGGGATTTGGGTTCCAAGTGATTAGAATAAGGAGGTGCAAATCTTCATAAATGATCATCCCCTTCTTTGTTTTTTTTCTTTTTAGTGATCTCTCACAAAGCAGGAGAGAAAAAAAAAATGGCACAGACTCAATTTCTGTAACGTTCTGTTTTCATCTGCGAGAAGGAAATTTTCAAGCTGAGGTGCCAAAAGCAGGAAAATTAAATCTCTATTTAGACAGTTAAATAAGAGGCTCAATTTTCAAAGGCACAATACCCTGGATTCCTAATTGCTACCAGAAGAGACTGAGACCTTGCTTTACTTTTTACTTTTAAAAATGCATTTTCCAGCTCCCGGAAGAAAAGTGTTGGGTTTTTTTTTAAAGTTGCAAAGCATTTCGACAGCAAATGTCCACCAGGGAATGAGGGACAGCAAAACAGCTCACAGGTTTTTCTGCCTTTTCCAGTTCAATTCCTGGCAACGGGAAACTTGGGTGGATTCGGGAGCAACGGAGCAATAGAGCAACAGAAACCCAAGGGCCCAAGCTCAGCTCTTCTTCCATTTGCTCTGCACTGAGGGGTTGCCAGTGGAAATCAGGGAATTAGGAGAAGGGGCTGGAGCAGCAGGAGGGGCTGAGGGAGCTGGGGGGGCTCAGCCTGGAGAAAAGGAGGCTCAGGGGGGACCTTCTGGCTCTGCAACTCCCTGACAGGAGGGGGGAGCTGGGGAGGGTCGGGCTCTGCTCCCAAAAAACAAGTGACAGGACAAAAAGAAACCACCTAAAGTTGCACCATCCAAGGACTGGCCACCACAAGGCAATCCTGGTGTCTGTGAGAGGACAAAGTTATGTCCCACACTGGGCCAGCCAGAACATCGTGGCCCAGGGAGAAGCTTTCCTGGAAATACTCCCAAATCCCAGCAAAAGGGTAAGAAAACTTTAGTTTAAACTTGATCCCAGGTTAATTTTTCTCCACTTACAACGTAATTTCTGCTCACTTCTAGTCCTGTTCCTGAGCTCAGCACGTCCCCACCTGCCCCAGGTGCTGAAAGCAGAAATCCATTTTTATACGGCCTTTATTCCAGGAGGGATTTCTTTCGTCCTCAGCACAGGCAGGGAGGTCTGAAAGCAGGTGGGAATGTCCTCAGGGTGTAAACCTCGGGATTTGACCTTGACTGGACCTCCAACGTGGAGAGATGGTGAATTAAGTCCAGTGCTAAGCACTGGCCATCATTTCTCCCCAAATGCCAAGCCCTGAGATTAACACTGATGGGAGATCAGTGATCTTGGATAACTTAGTGCAGGCTGGAAGGGCCTGGAAAGCAAAGGGAAATACAGCCCATAATTCTGAGGGAAAACAGAGGTTTGTCAGGAAGAGGATTCTCTGTCCCAGGTCGTGTTTTGCGCCCCGTGTTTTTACGCTCGGGGTGGGCTCGGAGGGGATGGGTTTGATGGGAAAACGCTGGACAAGAGAAATCCTTTCACCAGGAAGGACCCAGGAGCACCAAACCCTCTTCCCAGGGTGAAAATTATCCAGGCAGCTGCTTTTTTTCCTTGGAGATACAAATAAATTGATGCTGGTTGATTGTTGTTTTCGTAACGCTGGGGTCGTTCTCCAGCATCTTGTCCCTCCAAGAACTTCAGGGGACGAGCTGTGGGTGGTGTGGAAGGTTCAAGGTGCACACAGGACACCTGAGGGAGGTGGTTTGCCCTCCCAAATCTTGCATTGCATGAAGAAAAACACCACAGTCTCCTCCATAACTGCAGCAGGACATTCCTGGTTATTACAGAAAGTTTGGAAACGAGCTCAGCATCACCAGGTCACTCAAGAAAGGAGGAGGGAAGCAAAGCATTTCAGCAATAAAAATGTCAGTCTCTACACTGACACTAAAAACCACTAAAACAATGAGCTGCAAAAGGGGGGATCCAGAAAACTCCCGTGATGAATGTCAGTACTTTTTTAAATTAGGACAAAGGAATTAGAAAAATGGAGGCTTATGTTTAATTCACTTGAAAGCAAATTAAAGGGTTCAGCTTATGGATGAAAGAGAAAATGAGGTTGGTTTTTTTTTTTCTCTCTCTCTCTCTGGGAGTTTCCAAGGCTACTGAAAACCAGGGAAAAGGCACAGCTCAGCCCAGGGCCTGGAGAGCTGCTCTGACAGGGCTCTTTGCGCATCTTCAGTGGATTTCCAAGTGGCTCCAGCTCAGGAATCAGAAGCTGGACCAGCCACCGTGTCACTCCCAACCTCGTGGGTGGAAAAACCCTCAGGGATGTCTTTTTGTCCCAAAATAATTCTTCCTCTCCTGCTCTTCCCCAGGGAGGTGAGGGCACCAGGAGCTGTTTGGTTTTTGGGAGGCTCACAGTCACCTTCTGCACCTTGGGGTGGTGCCTCCAGCGTTGTCCCAAGGGTGAAATGCCTGCCCTCCTCCCCCAGGAATGTTGTCCCTCAGTCCCTGTGTGTGTGTCCATCTCCAGTTTATGCTGGGATTGATTTCCAGCAGAGAAAAGGCTTCTCAAGAGCCCTGCTGAGGGAAATCTTCACTCTCAGGGTCATGACTTTGGATTTGGAGCGATTCCATCCTGTTTCTGCTCATTCTTGAGGGGTTCTCTGGGATATTCAGAGTGCTGAATTCCATGGAGGTTTCTGAGCTTTGTTCCATGGACAGACTTCCTTAGAACTTCATTTCTACCTCGGGGGCCAAAATTGTTATTGCAACCCTTAACCAAACCAACTGCAAGGCAGACTCAGGAGACTCTCCTGTCTTGGGTGGGCTCCTCTTCAATCCCACTCCTCCCTAAGCCACTTCCTTACTTTTGACAGGGTTCCCTCCTCAAACTCTGTCTTCTCCCACTGGAGAAACTGGATGAACTTTTCACTTACAATCCAAAGAAAAGAGATTTTTCCACGTGCAGAATGTTTCTTAACAAAACTTATTTTATCCCAAACCCCACTAGTTTTGCATGCTGTCATTTCTCAGTCATTCCTTGTGTCCAGAGTGCCCTTCCCTCCCTATTTTTCCAAAGGCCAGGGAAGTTTTGAGCAGGGATGTGCATCTCTGGTGTCTCTCGGATCACCTCTCTCTCTCAGGCTAAGAAGGGTTGAAAGTGACCTCAAAGACCTCCAAAAGGAGTGGGATTTGCTGGGTTTATTGATGGGGCAACTCTGCAGGGCACTGGGATCCCCTAAATGACCAGGCTGGGAGCTCAGGCTTCCCAAAATCCCCCCAGAGCAGCAGAGTTTGCAAAATATCCAAGGATTCCCACGGTCCTTGGGTTTTCCTGGCAAGTCAAAACTTCTTGGCAATGAGTTTAAACGCCCTGCAGGTGCTGAGACACTCCAGGGTCCTTGGGAGAAGGAAAATCTTCCCCAAAAGGTTTCACAGCAGCTGGTTTTTGGTTTGGTTCTGGTTTTAGTTGCTCCTAAAACGGTGACAAGGAATTCTCCTCTCAGCCCAGTTTAAGAGGTGGAATTATTCGAGGAGTTCAGCAGCCAAAGAATCCCACAACAACCCATCTGCAAGCAGGAAAGAGGAGCGAGGGGAACAATTCCTAAACCCCTAAAAAAAACACCCCAAATTTCTATTCACTGATCTGGAATATCAATAAATAGGAATGTGGAATTAAATATGGAATTAAAACAGGCAGGAGAAGGTTCTTCTCTTCTACTCCTTCTTCCCTGCCAAGGGAATGGCAGGAGCTGTGTCAGAGGAGGTTTAGGTTGGATCTCAGGAAAAGGTTCTTCTCCCAAGGACTGTTTGGGCACTAGAACAGATCCCCAGGGAAATGATCCCAAGGCTGCCAGAGCTCGAGGAGTGTTTGGACAAGGCGGGATTGTTGGGGTGCCCTGTGCATGGCCAGGAGTTCTCAGCTGGATTCACCTCCCATGGATTTCCTTCCTGCCAGATATTTCTGGTGGAGGAATGTTGCTGTTGCTGAGCATCCCCAGCACAGCAGGTGGGGTATTCCTGGTTTTCTCTGCTTCCTTTGGCAAACACTTCTCTTTGCACACAAACTTTTCCTCAGATCCCACGTATTTTGACCCCAAGGGGCAGAACGGGATCCAATTTGGAATCTCAGGTTGTCCCTAAAGAACGTTCCAAGGATCCTCCCATTTCCCACCTCAGCAGCACATTCCAAGGATCTTCCCCTTTCCCACCCCACTTTTCCAGGCAGTTTCTTTCTCCAGCAGTGGTTTGTCTTGTCCCCTGCATGTCCCTGACCCAGGGTCTGCCACCACTTCCCTGAGGGGAATTTTGAGGCTGGAGACACTCGTGAGAGGATGATCTCCTGGGAGGAGGGGGGATGGAATAGTTCTCCCTGTTTTCCAACTTCCCTGAGTTGCACCAATCCCTTCATTCCTGAACAGTGACAGTCACAGTTTTCCCGCCTTTTTTTTTTATTTTAATGGCTATTTTTGGACTTGGAACTGCTGATTTTCATGGAATGCTGTCCTTCCCAGCGCAATTTCCCCCCGGGAAGTCGCTCCAAGCCGTGTCCCAGCCCCCACTGAACCACTTTCAGTCTCCCAAGCATTTTAATCATCACACTTTCTGTGCTTTCCCTGCCTGGTGATTCCTCAGTGGATTTACCCAAACAAGCCTTCCTTTCCCTGCCTTTGCTCGATGAGTTGTTTGGGGATCAACAATGGGATGTTCTTCCCACCTTGCCTCGTTTGTAAGGCAAAAGGGAAATGCCTCCCTGGTGGGATGGGAAGTGTGTGTGTGTGTGGGTTGTCCATTCCCGGAGTTTCCCCTTTCCCAAACCTTCCTGCTGGTTTTTTTTTTTTCCAGCTGAGGAAGAACCGGTGCTTTCCCAGCACGGATTCCTCGGCAGCTTCCCCTTGTCTGCAGGGGGAGGTTGTAGCTTGGCCCCCAAGAGGGGACACCAAGGGGGTCTCCACGTTTTCCCTCCAGCTCCATCCGTGTGGATGCAGGAATCTCACGCAGATTCCCCGATTGAAAAGGTTTCCTTGCTGCTCAGACCCAAAAAAAAGAGGACAAAGTGCCAGGGAAAGCAAATCCCCACTTCCCACCTTTCCCGTGGGAGGTGGGACACTGAGCCAAACCCACCCCTGGGCCGGGGATGCAGCTCAGCTCCCCCCCTTTGGCCCGAGAGCATCGGAACATCTCAATCCTGAGGGAAGCAAAGGCATTTTCCAAGGAAAATATCATTTTCATTTGTTAAAACAAACAAACAAACAAACAAACAAACCCTGAATGCAGTTTTATTAAACACTCCCCCCCCCCGCCCCCCCTCCCACTGGGCAGCTCGGGAGATGCTCGGTTTTAGGTGTGAAATGCAGTTGTTCGAGACATTCATTTCTTTACAACTTTTCGAGGCTTGACACAGGGCCGGGAAACTTGTTAAAGGAACAGTTCCAGCCTGGAACGCCAGTGGAAGGTTTCCAAAGGAAAGGAAGGCCAGGGAGGAAGGGCAGGGATCACACTTTTCCTCTTTGATTTGCCAGGAGAAAAAAGAAAAGGGGGGGGGGGGGGAAAGGAAAACCTGTTTTCTCGAGTGCTTTATGCTTGATCTGCAACACCTCCGAGGTATATGAATTATTTCCCTGCCCTGTTTTACACGTGAAAAACAAAAGGGTGTAATTCCTCCGGTTTTGGAGAACTTGCGGGAGGATTAATGAGGTGACGCCGCGAGGAAATGGGAGTTAAGAACCCTGAACAGCTCCAGAGGAAAAAAAAACTAACCTTCCCGGAGCGTTTAAATACCTGCTTAGTGAAAATCCCTGAGCCAGCAGCGGGGAAAAGCTCTCCCTGTGAATATCCAAGAGCACTGCAGGGTGGGAAAAGAGTTCCCGGGGCTTCCCAGGATCAGGAGAGGAGCCTCTGGGATAAACTGAGAGACGGGGAAGGAGGGATGGAGAGGAGAGAGGGAAAGGGAGGAAAAAGAGAAATAAAAAAGGGAAGGGAAGGGAAGGGAAGGGAAGGGAAGGGAAGGGAAGGGAAGGGAAGGGAAGGGAAGGGAAGGGAAG
>JAWWES010000133.1:72205755-72224236 GCA_035583135.1 Lophotriccus pileatus
CCTGCAAGGGGCTCTCAGCTCTCCCTGGAGCCTTCTCTTCTCCAGGGAACCCCCCCAGCTCTCCCAGCCTGGCTCCAAAGAATCCAAGACCATCTCATTCCAAAACCATCTCATTCCAAAACTCCGCCACAGGCAGGGACAACTTCCACCAGCCCAGGTGGCTCCAAGCTCCATCCAACCTGGCCTTGAACACTTCCAGGGATGGGGAATCCCATTAATTAATTGGTCATTAACTACTCAAAAGAGCTTTGCTTGGCTTTATTGAAGATCTGTGTTAAAAAAAAACCCCAACCCTGGAAGTTCTAAAATAACATCAGATAACACCAAAAAGCCAAGGAAATTTTGGGTGGACTTTTATTTCTGGAGACAGCTTTTATTAATATATTTAATTATGGCCCAGCAAAGATTGAAAACTGTTGCCTCGAGATTTACAAGTATTTCAAAGAGGGGAGGAAGGGAACGGCAGAGATCTATGAACTACAAGATAGAGGCAGCAGATAAAAGGAAGGAGGGCAAGATAAATAATGGCCAAACACAGGAATGTGCCTGGAAAACACCCCCCTGATGAACTGCCTGTCAAACAGCCACACGTGGAAATTGAATTTAAACATGCCAATATGTTGCCTTTTTTTTATTCCCCCCCCTTAAAACGTGTATCAGGCTGGAAGTAATTTCCAGAGACATCCCTCACTCAGGCCACTGTCCCGTGTTTTCAGTTGGTATTTACTCCTCAGTCTGTATTCCTTGGACATTCCCAGATAACATTTAACCCCAGGAGCCACAGGGAATGTTATGCCGGCTCCAGCTTCGTTTCCTGCCAAGAAAGCAAGCAGGAAAAAAAGAACCAGCCACCCCAGTAAAAATTTATCTCCCCTCAGAGGATACAGCCAAGCTCAAAGACTTCCATTATTTCCAAGATGAAGGGTTATCTTGTTGGAAAAGCAATGATTTTCTTATGCAGCGAGTTCACTGGTGAGAGCAAAGCCACGTGAAGCAGAAAAGAGGGAGAAGAGTCATCAGACATCATCCTGCTTTATTCCAGGAGAGGAGACCCTCAGATGGAATAAATTCACATTATCCACACCACTGCACTTGCAGAGCACAACCAGCCACGGAGTTGGGAAGGTCTTGCAGGAAAACAGGCGCTTGCAGAGAATTCCAGAGCTGTAAAAGTTAATCCCCCAAATCCCCTTGGATCCACTTCCACGGGGGGATAAAGCACAGGGCAGTGGCTGGGTGACTGCAGCTGCCAAGGGCTTGGTGCCAGCAGGACAGCTGGGAGCAAAAAAACTATGGGGATGGGCAGATTTCAGCCCAAAAATCCCCCCTCACTCCTTAGGGAACCTGGCCTCACACAGACAATTATATAATGGAAGTGCACTTGGACTCGCTTGAGTCACCTCTGACTTCTCTTATTCTGCACAGAAATAAACAGATGAACACCAGAAAAGCTCCCAAAAACAATCCCAGGTGCAGCCCAGCCCAACCTCTGCTATATCTGTACATTAGACAAGGCTTTCCTTCCCTGGCTTTAGCTCTTGGAACGACAAGAACCTCCCAGGAACGTGGAGCTGCCTGCCTTGTGCTTCTCCACGAAGGCAGAAATCAAAAACCAGCTGAAATCTTCAGAGATTTCAGCTTAAACCACGTTTGGCACCCAAACCCGGTCACCCCCAGCGCTCTGGGTGGAGCAGGAGCTCAGATTCCATTGAAAAGCAAGGAAAAAAAGGTGTTGGAAACAGTAATCAGGGATAAAGAAGGAACAGCCAGAGTCTGGAGGGTGCAGAGCACAAATTCTGTTTGACATGCAGCAAACAACAACAAGTCTGATTTGCACCAGAGGAAGGTGAAGAGGAGAAAGCTTTGCCTCTCAAATCTGCCTTTTTAAGTAGGAAACTACACTCTTCCAAACCCTGGATGGCTTCTCCCACCTTTATTTCTTCTGTTCCCAATCTTCCCAGGAGGGGGTGAAAAAAAAAACCAAAACCCAACCACACAAAATATTTTAAGAAGGTTTAATTGGAAAAAAAAAAGGGGATTTGACTTCTTTATTTTAGAGTGAATCTTGCTATTTTCTGTTTCCTCTCTCGAAACAGATGCACAGAATCTCCTGATTTATGTGGGGTTGGGAGCTCTGGGAATTCAGGACACTGGGAATTCAGGACACCAAAACCACACCATTTGTCACCCAAACCCATAATCAAAATCACCCTGAAGCCCTAAAAGAGCAGCATTTACAGATTAGGGGAGCTCTGCCTTAACTGCAGGTCAGTGGGATGCACATGTGAACCAATGTGAGAGAGAACAGCTATAAAAGTGGCATTAAAGGAGCAGCATTTGGCATTCCAACCTCTCTCCGTCGTGATGCCCAACAACTCTGTTTGATCTTCCAAACCACAGCTGCCACCAGGAGCAAGGACAGGAAACAACTGGGAAAAAAAGAGAGGGATATTTTAGTTTTCTTCTCTGTGATTTTATAGGGGTTGATAAAAAAAAAACCAAAACACTGTAGGAAATAACAAAAAATTGGATGAAAAGTTCATATAATATTAGGGATTACTGATGGGAGATGATCCAGCACAGCCAGGGAGGAATGACACAGCTATTTCCAGGGAAAACTCCTGTTCCAAAGTTCCCTGTGTGGCTTCTCTATATGACTATTCCCTCAGTTTTCCCCATAAAATCCCAGTTGAAAGATTTAATCAGATTGGAAAAGCCACTATTGCCTCTCCCTGGTGATATTTAAACCCCTAAAAAAGAACAGCCTTGAAAGCAGCCAAGAAAATGGATCATTATTTTTCTTTTCCAAACAACAAAAATAAGATAAAGTGCAGAGCAGTGGAATTCTTTCAAACAGGCTGATGCAGAACCACGGGCATTTCTTGATTTCCTCCCCCCCCCCCCAGTCTATGTTGGTTTTCTTCAATCAAAAAAGGGGGGGAGGGGAAATGATGAATGGATTTATCAGCTTCTGAGGGAAATGCAAGGAAGCAGATTTAAGAGAAAGCAGTTATAGTAATAATAATAATAATAAAAGCTGACTTTATTGACAGTTATGATCTTATCTCAATGAATACCTAATGAGCAACTTCAAGGCACACAGGCAAAGATTAAAATCCAAATCCCACTGGAAGCCTCTCTCCTCAAGGACTGGGTAAGAGAAAACATCTCCAAACTTCCTTCCCGTGTTCCAGTGTGTATTTAAAGACAGTTTAAATTTCCATTTAAAGGAAGATTAAGCAGAACAGACTAATTTCCTCCACAGTGCAGGATTAACACTGATATCCAGGCTCTGGATGCTTGAACAGGAGATGCTTCTCTTGAGGAGAGACTTTGCAAAGCACCACAAAGATCTCACTCTGCACAAACCCCTGACAGGAGGGGGGGTCGGGCTCTGCTCCAGGGAACAGGGACAAGAGGAGAGGGAACGGCCTCAGGCTGTGCCAGGGGAGGTTTAGGTTGGATATTGGGGGAAATTTATTCACCAAAAGGGTTGTTCATCCCTGGCCCAGCTGCCCAGGGCAGTGGTGGATCCCCATCCCTGGAGGGATTTAAAATCCCTGTGGATGTGGCCCTTGGGGATGTGGGTCAGTGGTGGCCTTGGCAGAGCTGGGGAATGGTTGGACTGGATGATCTCAGAGGGCTTTTCCAACCCAAATGACTCTGTGATTCCATGACTTTTATCAATAAAACCCAGGACAGACAGCAGGGACCATTCCCTGAGATGGAAAAGCTGAAGAGCCTGTTCCTGATGACAGATCACTGTCCTTAATTCCACACTATGGAAACTCTGTGGATCAGGCACTGAACTCCAAGGGGCAGCCAATTGGCAACTGCTTTTATTTTTCAGGCTTAGATATCCACAGAAATATGCTTTTTTTTTTCTTCTTTTAAGGTCCCTTTTCCTTCAAGAAACCCAAAGTGCTCCCTGAAGAGCAAAAACCCAAACTGTATGTGTGCAAACCCAGCCCAGCCCCAACACGAGCTCAATCTTTGCTCTGCTTTGTTTTCAGTAACATCTCAATGTTGAGATACAAATGGAGGGTGGAAATAAAAACTGCCAAGGCAGTGGAGAGGAAAAGTGTTCCTGGCTCTGTATTTAATTTAACCATGGAAAACAAACACATCCAAAACATCTGCAGGAGTCCCCAGGACAGGCTGCCAAAGCCAACCCCTGCCAGGCAACTGCCTTCACCTCCTGACTCCAGACATGAGATTCACCTCAGGACAAAGCATTTAAACTGCCAGAGGGCAGGGAGAGATGGGATATTGGGAAGGAATTCCTGGCTGGGAGGGTGGGGAGGCCCTGGAAGCTGTGGCTGCCCCTGGATTCCTGGGAGTGTCCAAGGCCAGGTTGGAGCAACCTGGGCTGGTGGAAGGTGTCCCTGCCCATGGCAGGGGGTGGAATGAGATGATCTTTAAGGTCTCTTCCAACCCAAACCATTCCATGATCTGTGAATTTTGTGCTGCTCACTGGCAGCTCCTGTGGCTTCTCCATCTCTGCAACCTCAAAACACCTTCATTTGGGGAAAGGAGATGGAAGTCCCGAGGGCGGAGGAGAAAGGGCGGGTGTTTCATCAGTCTGATGGAATCTTTTAGGTTGGAAAAGCCCTCTCAGATCATCCAGTGCCACCACTGCCCCTTGTCCCCAAGTGCCACATGTACACAGTGTTTTCTTCAGGGAAAAAAGCTGGAGTGGAGAACCAAAAGGAACTTTATCCCTCTGTTAAACCCCCTTTCCAAAACGCAACTCTGCATAAGTCTGGCCATGCCAGAGCCTTCCAGGGGGGTTCCCTTTCCTGCCTCCCTTCTGACACCACAGCCAAGACTTTCTCAGGAAAACACAGAGAGGGATTAACAATTAAAGACCAATAAAACCTGCTCCTCAAACGCTCCCCACAGCGCCCTGTATTTCACAGGAACAGCACCACACATCTTTGTACTGTCACAAGGAGGCAGCAAATACCCACAAAAGCCATAAAACCACTCAGGAAATCCATTTCCCCCCCTGCACTAACACCCCCTGGAAGCACTGGTGGAGAAATAAAAGGCAGTGCCTGCTGCAGTCCATCACCTGCTGCAGGAGCCCCGGGGGCAGAGCCAAGTCAAGATCTATCTGTTGGGTTTGCTCAGCCTAAACCATCCTGAAATAAGTTGAAAAGACCTGATGTGAGCACCAGGAGCTTTAAAGAAGCTTTTTCTCACCATACTTTCTCTTGGAAAGCAACTGTGTGACGATGGAATGAGATGATCTTTAAGGTCCCTCCCAACCCAAACCATCCCATGAGTCCATGAAATTGAGCTTCCAGGGGCTTACACAGCTATAAAAATCCATGCTTACACAGCCTAAATACTGCAGTGCAGGGAAGAGACACATTCACATTTTATGGACAATATCCTATTTGCTAAATGGCTTCATTAAGTCATCCTTAATTATTCATTAAATTCTTTAAGTACAACAAATGAGCAATGTGGTCATAAATAATCTCCCCTCAATTGGCCTCAGCAAATGCATTAAACTTTTCCTTGCTGAGCCTTCACTGCTCGTTATACCACGGGATTTTCCCATCCTGACACAAAAATCTGGACTTAAACCCCCTGTCTGGTTTTATTCTGGACTTTAATCTCCTTTCCCCAGCAAAGAGGATCTTCTCCCCAACTCCAGGTATCCTTAAAGCCCTTCCAACCAGTCCACTCTCGTCCTCAAAGGTCTGGAAAAACTCCCATCAGTGCTTTGCTGTGATGGATCCTCACGAGGAGAGGAGAAAATCCATCTGGTGTATTAAGGCCCAATTATGAAACTCTCCTGCAGTGTTTATCAACATCAGAACTGCCTGTAAAGAAATGGCAGCTTTAAACCCCCAAATGTACAGCAGCCTCCCTGCTAATGCGCTTTAACACACACAGGTCACTTAATAACGTCAGAAAGCACGGCCAGGACGACTAGGAACACAGCCCAAATGGTTTTGATGAATTGCAAGCTATTTAAGTGCTGTTTACAAGTAAATTTTAATCTGCTGGAGAGCTGCAGGACACGTTTCAAAGCGGCTGACGCGTCAGAAGTCGGAACGAGCGGAACAAGCGCACGTGGTTTGCACGGTTGGGCTTTGCCAAACACCTGCCTGAAGGCCACAGAGAGGGATTAATGGCCTTCTGGTCATTAAGAAGATGGTTCAAGAAGCCACAGCCAGCCTTGGTTGTGGCAGAGAAGGGCAACTGGGCTGGGGAAGGGGCTGGAGCACAAGTGGTTTAAGCCCAGTTGGAAATTAAGCCCAGCTCAGCCGCTCGCTCAATCCCCACCCTGGTGGAATGGGGAGCAGAATCAAAAGTAGGCTGAGAAGTTTAATAATTGAAAACAAGGTAAAATACAATAATAATGGGAAATGGTATTGGTAATTACAAGGGAAAGAAAGAAAGCACCCAAAGAAGGGATGCACAAAGCAACTGCTCATCACATGCTGCTCGATGCCAGACCCCCCTTCCTGAACACAGACGGGCAATTCCAGGTAATTCCAGGTTTATACACTGGGGGTGACTTCTAAGGTGTGGAAGATCCCTTTGGCCAGTTCAGGTCAGGATCCAGCCAGAATCCCTCCCACTTTGAGTGACTTCCCACTGGCAGAGCAGGAGATCCAAACCAGCGGAATCCTTGACTTGGGATAAACACGACTGAGCAAACCCCAAAATAGCAGTGGTTCACCAACACTCTGAATCCCAAACCCTGCCCTGTGCCAGCTGCTGGGAAAAGCTGACTCTATTCCAGCTGAAACCAGGACAAGAAGGAGGGACGAAGTAAAGGAGTGCTGAGAACATGGAAAAAAGGGAGTTGTGGACACTGAACTGTTTGACTTCTTCATTTTGTTAGGAATAATGGAAAGATATTCCCAAGCTTTCCTTTCCCTCAAAAAAAAAAAAAAGAAAAAAAAGGAAGGGACTCAGACTGTATTTTCAGCACATATTTAGCAATGCCATTTGTGCTGCAGTAAAAAAAAATTATTTAATAAGCAACAGGAGCAAATAAAATCTCTGCAGCACAACTCCAGATTTGAATTATTGCAACAGGCCATTCCCACTTATTGAAAACACGGGGAAAATACTTAAAGCTGGGAAAAAAACAATATACAGCACATAAAATCATCTGCCTGAGATCTGCAAGGAAGAAATACTGCTCCTGGGGAAGTTTTTCTGTGGAAAAAGTCCATTTACTGGCATCTAATTGCACCATTTGATACTCAGATCGTTACCAGAGGCACGGGAGGTTTGATGGGATCATCGCAAGGCTCTGATGGGACAGCAGAGAGTCACTGTTGGATCGTGGAATTATGGAATGGTTTGGGCTGGGAGGGACCTTGAAGATCATCTAATTCCACCCCCTGACATGGGCAGGGACACCTTCCACCAGCCCAGGTTGCTCCATCCTGGCCTTGGACACTCCCAGGAATCCAGGGGCAGCCACAGCTTCTCTGGGAAGAAGGAGGGAATGTGTGCTCTTCCAAACAGCAATATGTGTTTAGAAGACCACAAATATTTTCACATCTCCTGCATGTAAAGGTGAGAACCACCAACTGCAGATGGGTGTGGGGGCAGACACAGATTTTTTTGGAAGACAGGGAGGAACAAATACGAATAAAAAAGTGGACTGGGAATTGTCCGAACAGCTCCAACCGCGCTGAAACTCAACTGCACGATGTGGAAATTGCAGGAGGAGCAGAGAGGAGGAAACCAAGGCCAGTTTGCTTGCAACTCATTAGCTTTGCAAAGGTTACCAATGGCTGGAACATCATTTCTCCTCCGGCCCCAATTAGAAGGGAATATTAACGACCCTGGGACGGCACCGTCCTGCCCAACCTTTATCCACTGACATTTGCTTCGCTTAAAATCAAATGTTAATGTGGGACAAAATAAAGGGAACCAAAGCCTGGCTTGGTGCTGAATTCCAACTCCAGAAGGAGCTCCAAGAGCCCAGCAGCAGCTCTAATGTGAGGCAGAACCCTGTGCCCACAGGAGGCAGCTCCTAAATGAAACAGGAATCAAATCCTACGCCCCGGTGCTGTCGGAATGCAGGGCCAAGTTCCTGCTTTTCCACACTGTGCCAGTGCCTGGGATATTCCATGAGCCCACCAGTGCTGGAGTTTGGCAAGTTTTTCCCACTGGAAGGGCTGCCTTGACCTAAATCATCCCGAATGTCAGCAAGGAAGCCGAAAATCCCAACCTCCCGTTTCCCTCTCGGGTTCTCCAGGCAGCTCAGCAGCACAGCAGGGTCAGGATGGGGTTACAACCAGCTGGAGAAGAGGGAAATGTGCCACAAAATCCCCAGCTCAGAAAGATTTCACTAATTCACAGAATCACAGGATGGTTTGGCTTGGAAGGGATATCAAAGTGGACACGTTCTGCTGTCCCAGGTTGCTCCAAGCCCTGTCCAACCTGGCCTTGGACACTTGCAGGGATCCAGGGGCAGCCACAGCTTCTCTGCCCAACCTTTGCCAGGGCCTCCCCACCCTCACAGCCAGGAATTTCTTCCATATATCCAACCTACATTTCCCCTCTTGCAGTTTGAAGCTGGTGGTGTTACCAACTGGTTTTCTTGCCTCTACTTGGTGAGCAAATTCTCAGCCAAGTGTCTCTCTCTCATTAACAGCACGGGGGGCAGCTCAGGAGAAGTTAAAGAATGGAAGAATTTTTAATGCATTGTAAAAGATTAATGGGAAAACACCAATAAAGTGGCTTCTCCCAAAGCCACATGGCCTTAATCCTCTGCCCTGTTAGGATGTTAAATAATATCAGAACATCAGTTCCCAGGGAGATCCAGCGAGGGAGGGAAGGAAAACTCTTCAACCTGGCCAAATCCTGGGCATGTATATTCCATATATATTCAGCTGTCTGTGCTCATTGAGATACATGATGTCCTTATCCCCTGATTCAAACCAGGATTGGAATCATGGAATGGTTTGGGTTGGAAGGGACCTCAAAGCCCATCCAGTTCAACTTCCCTGCCATGGAACACCTTCCACTGTCCCAGGTTGCTCCAGCCTGGCCTTGGACACTTCCAGGGATGGAGCAGCTTCTCTGGGATTCTTTTCCAATAATGGATCTGGGGGAATCACTCCTGTTGAGGAGTTTAAACCCTCTGGGTCAGTACAGAACTAATGGGCAGTTTTAATTGCAGATTGATTTTATGGCTTTAAAAAGGAACTAAGGAACCCACTGCTTCCCTGTTTTCCTTATAATCACTAATCCTGATTATTGATTAGAGTTGATTATAATCTCCTTATAACCAATCCTCCTGCCACAAAGGTTTTTAGGGAAGATGACTGTGCTGAGTTCAGCAAAACAAGCACAAAGTGTGAGCCAGGAGCAACCACTCCCTGCTTACAAACAGCAGGAAGGTGGTGGCTCCAACCTGCTCTTCCCAGGGACTGCACTACAGCAGATTCCACTCTCTGGAAGCTCCACATGAAAAGAAAATAATAAATAAATAAATTATATAAACCACTTGTGTGAAGGACCCATCTGGAGCTCCTTGCTTTAATTAAATGTAGCATGAAACCTAAAGTGAGGTATTAATCCCACTGTTCTTTTCTCACCAGGCATAACAATCCCTACTTGGGAACACAGGTTGTAAGACCTGGAGTAGTGTTTACTCCATGGGTATCCCCTCCTGAAGGGCTCCTCATCCATCAAGGGCTGGTTTATACTCCTGGAGGATTAACAGCTCCTAAAAACAGAGCTGACAAGTTGGCTTGGAGGCCTTGAAGAGGGGACCTGCTGTGCTTTGGGAGGCTTTGTTGGGGCTGGAGCTTTTGGAGGATGGAAAACAAATATGGAAATGGCTCCTGTTGGTTCCAGCTCTGAGGGAATCCTCAGGTCACTTCACACCAAGGCAGGAACTTCAAGCAGTGCCTGAAGGACGGGAGGACTTGGCTCCTGTGGTGCTGTAACACGTGTTTGTGTTTAACTTCACATGTTCTCAGGGTTCTGCTTGAAATCAAAAGGCGGCACCGAAAGAGGTGGAATTTGCTCCAGGAGAACTCCCTGCAAAACCCCCCATCCTTAATTCCTGATGGGTGTGTGACAAGGTGTGAGTATCTGCAGCAAGTCACAGGTTGTCTGGTCGATGGGGGAAGTCACAAACCATCTGAAAAGCAATTTCTCCCTTTCCAGAAGCCTCTCCCAGCCCCCAAAACCCCTTTCCCTGCCAGCACAGGACAAGAGGCATTTGCAAAGATTCATTTCCTTATCCTATTTCCTAATTAAATACTTCAAATATAAAGCAGATACTCCCATTTTTTTTAGGCTGTGCTGTAGCAGGGATGCTCAAGTTCAAAACCAACCCCAGCACTGAAAATCAACCCCCCAAAGAAACATTGAAGTGTCTTAAATGAGAAGTACCTGAAAAACGTCACAAAGAACTGCACCAGGTCCATAAAGTTGCTGTGCTGTGAGAATGCAATCTGCAAGAGAAAAGCAAATGTTCTCTGTTACTCACTGAAAAGAAAATGAGCATTTCAAGATATTAAAAAGGATAAAAATGTGCAATAAAATGTATCTTCAGATAAGTCAATTCACCTTTTTTTTTCGAACAGTTTTTGAAAAAGAACTGAAATATTCTGAGGGGAAAAGAAAGCAAATGAGAAATTCCTGTTGTTTGGAAAACACATATCCCAAAAACGAAGCTGGACAAGAGAAACATTCTCCCAGGGAAATTCTTCAGTGCAATTTGGAGAAAACACCAGTTAAACATTAGAAGGCAGAGCTGCAAATAAAAAGTGAAAACCTTTAATTGTCGCTGACACAGCAATTCCAAAAAAATTCCACGTTTTCACTTCCAGCAATATTCCAGAGAGGGAAAACCACCCTCCCTGGGATAAGGAACTTACACCCAGAGCCGCAAAGAGGCACGAGACACAGAAGAGGATGGACACGGTGAACACGGCCAGGGCGTTCATCCTGCCCGGAATGCCGGGGACAAAAACCAGCGGGAAGAGAACAGGAAAACTGGGAGGTGGTTGGAGGAGAAGGGGGGGAGATCAGGGAGCCCTGGGTAGGAATAACAGAGCGGAGGGAAAAGCAGCTCGGCAATATTAGGGAGCAGAGGCCCTTTCCAGGTACCTCCTATTTCCTCTGGCCATCAATCCCGGCCCCGCAACGGGATATTTATTAACTCTTTCGTGAAGGAACAGCATTCACGTGGGAGCTCAGGGGGAATCTGCGCTGACAAAAGCTTTTCAGGCAGATTAAACTCACTTCAGGCATCACTTGTTGTTGTTTTGTTTCCCCTTGATAAACAGGCATCACGAATAAACACAAATCCCTCCTCCCAGCAACAGGACGACCCCAAAAATCAGCGTTATATGCAAAATCAGCCAACCCTGAAGATTTCTGTCACTCTGCAACACTTTTTATGACCATATTTACTTGAAATATCGATTGTAACTTGGTAGAGAAGCTGCCCCAAATATTTTTTTTAATAAATATATTGAAATGCTGCGAAGTTGAAAATTCCCTTGCAGGGCACAAGCATTGCAGGGCTGGAAAGTGAACTCCAAACCTGCACACCAGATGCTCTGACCTCAATATTCCTGCCTCCAGAAGACAAGAAAACACAGTTTTTTGCTGTTTGGTTGTTGTTTTTTTTTCCTTTATAATGTTCTTCCCAATAGTTTTCGGCTTATAAAAAGACACTGAGTGTAATTTCACTTTTCAGTTCATGGCCAGTGGGTTAATCTGTGCATGACTCTTCTGCAATTGTCTTCAAGGCAAAGGTTGTCCTCACTAAAATATCACAGCCCAAAATAAAAAGAATAGGATAAAAATAATAACTCTTGTTATTTCTGAGAGCAACCAGGATGCAAAAGATGCATTTGGAAATAAAGGCCTTTTTTTTTGTGCAGCCAGAGCTTAAATTTCAAAATCCTTTTGGGGGAAATGGAAAATTAAAAGGACAAAATTAAAAGGACAACGGGCCAGTTCTCTGGGGATGATCAGCAGGAGCAACGTGGAAATCAAAACTTGCTCCCATAAGAAGAGGAAACAAGTATTTGTTAATTTTAATATTGTAGAAATTCTATGAGAAATTAATGAGACTGTTACCAGAGAAGGGCTTCTCTTTTTTTTTGATAATTGCAGGAAACAAAGAAAACAAAACAGAAAAGAAACCCAAACAAAAATCCCTAAACAAAACAAAAACAACAAAAAAACCCACAACCCAAACAACAACAAAAAACCAAACAAAATTAAAACAAACAAAAAAGGAAAAAGCACAAAAAAAATTCCCACAAACCAAACCAACCAACCAAAAACCACAAAAAAATTCAGAAAAAAAAAGACAAACACCTCACCAAAATAAAAAGAAAAAAAAGAAAGAAAAAAGGGGAAAAAGGAAAGGAAAGGAAAAAAAGGGGAAAGAGAAAAAAAGGGGAAAAAAGAAAAAAAAGGAAAAAAAGGAAAAAAAGGAAGAAAGGAAAAAAAGGAAGAAAGGAAAAAAAGGAAAAAAGGGAAAAAGAAGGAAAAAAAGAAAAAAGGAAAAAGAATGAAAAAAGGAAATAAAAAGGGAAGAAAGAAAAAAGGAAAAAAGGAAATGAGGAAAAGGGGGGAAAGGAAAAAAGAGAAAAAGGGAAAAAAGGAAAAAAGGGAAAAAAAGGGAAAAAGGAGAAAACTGAGAAAAGGGGAAGAGGAAAAAAGGAAAAAATGGAAAAAATGAAAAAAGAAAAAATTAAAAAGGGGGAAAAAGGAGAAAAGAGGGAAAAGGAAAAAAGGAAAAAAGGGAAAAAGGAGAAAAAAGAGAAAAAAGAGAAAAAAGAGGAAAAAGAGGGGAAAAAAGGAAAAAATAAAAAGGGGAAATTCGGTTTCTTCCACATAAAGCCCTCCAGACGCTTTCCCGTGGTGGTTTTCTCCGCCTGCTGGAATTCTCCCCCCACAAAGGCCAGCTGAGCTCTGTGCCTCTCACACAGACCCAAAGGAAAGCCCAGCTGGTTCCCCAATTCCCTCCTCACGAGCTGCAAACACCATCAAAGCCGTCCTGGGCCATTTGGGCTCGTCACCCTCATGCTCTGCTCACTCAGAGCCTCCTCTCCGCGCACAGAACGGGCTCCATTAATCCAGTGACACTCAAAGCTGGGCTGGAAACGCCTGTTCCAAGTGGATTGTTGGTCCTGCATCCAGGAAAAACATGGCAGGGAGTTCTTAATCCTCAAAAACCCCTCTGGTTTTGCACCAAAGGGTGGGACAGGTGAACACAAGTGCCACATCCACAGGGATTTTAAATCCCTCCAGGGATGGGGATCCACCCCTGCCCTGGGCAGCTGGGCCAGGGATGGACAACCCTTTCCATGGAGGAATTTTCCCTGATATCCAACCTAAACCTCCACCTTGCACTCACATTCAGCCACCACCAACCAGCACCTCCAGCTCCTTTTCCAGCCACTCTTCCCAAGCCTTACATGTCTTCCAAGGATATTTTATATTCTCAGGAATAAGTAGTTAAATCAGATAATTAATTATGTTAATCCCAAAGAATATTACAAAGCTCGTGTTTATCTGATCTGAACAGATACCTGGGAAAGCACACCCCCCTCTATCCTGCTTTTTCATCATCTGAAGGATCAAAACAATCCACCTGCCTTCCAGATGAACAGGAATAGCCGTGTGGACCGATAAAAATTCATCATTAAAGAGCTTTACTTTCTTTCTCATTTGATTAACACAAAACACGAAGCCAGGAAGCAAATTTGGCCGCCTCTGACTGGCCAAAAACATCCCAAAACTGCCCTGGGTTGGAAATCAGTGCTCACACATTGCAAAGGAGTCGATGGCAAACGACTTGGCCCCGAAATATTTGGAGGAAAGGGAAGGTAATTTCAGCCCCAGTGATGGTGCAGCGACAGTTGGTGTTTCAAATTCCAAAAAAATATTGCTGGAGTGAAACTCCAGCCTGTGATTGATAGAAATTCTGACAAACTGGGATGATTCCATACCAGGACGTGCTTTCCATTAAGTTTGTGCCTCAAGAGAAAAGAAAATTGGGATTAAACTCCAGAGAACAGTTTGGGACAAAAATGGGTCCGGTTACCTCTCAGTCTACCAAGGCCTAAGTTCACCTTAAGCATTTAACTGCAAGAATAAAGTCATTTAAGGCTCCATTCTTTGATCTACAAATGCTCTGAACTCATTAAAACCAACTGGAGTTTCACATCTCACCGAGGAAAATCAGCGCCACCAACCCAGGGAGAAAATCTGCAGAAATGTCTTTTCTTGTTGAATCCAGCAAGAAACCAACTGCAGTAACAGCTCTTGTTTAGCTGTAACAACCAGATTTACAGACAATTTATCACAGCATAAATCCCTCCACTTGTGCTGGAAATTACTGGGATTTTAGGGACATAGAAGACAAATGATTTGCCACAAGGGGGGTGGGACAAACGTCTCTCCAAACTCAAATAATTCCTAATATTAGATATAATATTTGTGCCAATAATGTAAAATTAACTGAAGAACTGATGATGAGAGAGCTGGGGGGTTCAACCTGGAGAAGAGAAGGCTCCAGGGAGAGCTGAGAGCCCCTTGCAGGGCCTGAAGGGGCTCCAGGAGAGCTGGAGAGGGACAAGGCATGGAGGGACAGCACACAGGGAATGGCTTCCGACTGGAAAAGGGGAGATTTAAATGGGATACTGGGAAGGAATTCCTGGCTGGGAGGGTGGGGAGGCAGTAGGACAGGTTGGGCAGAGAAGCTGTGGCTGCCCCTGGATCCCTGGAAGTGTCCAAAGCCAGGTTGGAGCAACCTGAGCTGGTGGAAGGTGTCCCTGCCCACAGAATGAGATTGTCTTTAAGGTCCCTTCCAATCCAAACCATTCCATGACTCTGTGAATACACCACAGAATGTTTCAAGTGTGGCTATTTCACAGCATAATTTGGGACATTTCGGGTCTCTGGGCACTTGAGAAAACACCATCAACCACAGAAAATATTGTTTCTGTGAGTTCTCTTTCCCTGCTGACAATTCAGGATTATTTACGGGCCGGATTTCTGCCTTTCTTCCCTCCTGTACAAAGAGCCTCAATTCACACCATGGCTGCCTTTCTCTTCATCCCTGCTCTACTCCAGGGATGAGGGGGAAAAAAAGGGAAATTGGAAATGATATTTTGCACAGGACACGCTCCTGGAACAGAACTGTAAAAGGGAGAAAAATAAAAGTCTAATTAACTTCTGAAACCAGGGAAGTCCAACAGAGAAGGCGCATCATGAAAAGGGGCTCCTGGAGCTCGAGGCTTGCTGTGAATTCAGGAGATATCAAAAGGTCCTACTGCTCCAGCCATTACCCCCACCTGGCAGGGGGCAGAATGCAGCAGCACTCGTGTTTTCAGAGTCTGCAGGACCACACAGCCCTGAAAAGCACGGAAATTTAGGGATTTCAGGCTGCTCTGGGCTTTTCATTTCAAGCCAGCCCCGGCGCCAAAGTTAACAAACAAAAAGCAGCAGGTAAGAGGGGCAGGCTGGGAGCTCCACAGGCTTCCAGGGAGAGAAAGCCAAGAGCCAAACAAGCTGCAGGTGCCATTTCTGCACATCTTCCTCTGTTCCTTCCTTGTAACTGCACTGTCTTGTCTCCTTTTTTGCTGTGGTTAGAGGCAAGGATTCACCCTGACCTTGGAGAAGACACACAGCGCCGTGGCCTGAATGCTGAGTGTGCCTGTGCTGCTGTCAAAGGACCTGCTGCAAAACAAGGGGGCTTTGAGCACTCCTGAGTGATGCCAAAGTCATCAAAATATTCATTTTGCCCTCTAGGATGGAGGGGTGAGGGGGAAAATGGCTCTTCTGCTCAAGAGAAATGTCGTTCCTTGTTCCAGTTCTCCTTCAAACACAACACCCGAGGCACAAAGAGACATCCACCTGCAGGCCCCCACACTCAGGTGGTTCAAATTCCCACCATTCATCTTTCCCCTGGTTCCATGGATGTACTAAAAGCTCATTCATTGCCTAAACAGGGGTAAAACTTATTGCCAGCCTGGGACATCTCACCTGCCTCCAGAATTCCAGGATGGTTTGGGATGGAAGGGACCTGAAGGACCATCCAGCTCCAACCCCCTGCCATGGGCAGGGACACCTTTTGCTAGACCAGGTTGCTCCAAGCCTCATCCAACAGCTTTGGGGTGGATCCACAACCCAGTCACAACACCCAGGCAGGACATTCCCTTTCAGGGGCACCACAGACCTACTTTAAATCAACAGCAAAAACTACACCCAGATTTGGAGGTTAGCAAGAAAATTGAAGCTGCTCTGACTTCTGTAACTCTCCACAAGCTGCAAGAACAACCTGATCCACAGGGAAACGTTCTCCAGACAGGGAAGTTAAACCTCAGGTTCGAGAGAAGGGTCTTAGGGGAATTAATTATAACTTGGAAAAACTCTGACACGCAGCAGGAGGCGGGAGATCCCGGAGAGTCTGTGATGCACCTGATGCTGTGTGTGGGCACCAGGAGCACTGGGGAGGTGTTGGAAAGTCTCCCTGGAGCCTCCTCCTCTCCAGGGGAACACCCCCAGCTCTCCCAGCCTGGCTCCAGAGGGGCCTCCCCTGGAATCATCCACTGCACAGTCCACCCTCCAAACCCACCTCCCTCCAGCTCAGACAGAACCTGGTGCAGCGGGAGAGGCTCCCCTGCTCAGACTCACAACCCCTGCCAGCTGCAACTATAAAATCTGCCCCCCCTCAGATCTGATTTTCACACACACCACCCTGAGCTGGGTGAGGGCTCAGAGAGATCCAGGGCTGCCTCCTCACCTGCTGCACCATCACCTGAGCCGCTGAGCTTTACGGCACAACCGCCTCCGAACCGCGCCAAACATAAAACCTGCTCCGCTCCTGCACCTCCACCCAGGGTGAAAAATCGATTTATATTCCAATACTGCCTTCCTGCAGCAGCCACAAATTGGCACTTCCCAGCTAATTGGCTGCAGGCAGCAGCAGTTGGCTCAGAAATGCCAATTATCCCTGTTTTGTTCTCCCCCCGTGAACTCTGGGATGGTTGTGAGGAGCGAACGCTGGGCAGGGCTGTCCCTAAATTAAAAGCAGCGCTCGAGACGTGGCCCCAAATTTCACTGAATCCCAGGAATTAGCCCACAAATCTGACACAGGGGAAGTGTTTGCTCAGTCAACAGCCCGGGGGTGAATAATGGTGCTCGTCTGAGTTTTTAAAGTGCGCTAGGAAATAATGCTCTGGGAAGTGCCAGGATGGGAACAGCAAACTCAGATCAGGCCCTGCACAACTCCATGTTACAGAAACACCCAACCAGAGGCCAGGAGAAAGATGAGGCAGGGACAGAAAAATTTGATTTCTTCGGCATTCTCAGAGAATTATTTGAACTCAGTTGTTCTTTTGGGCCCCTCAGACAGGAGAGACATGGAGGGGCTGGAGCGTGTGCAGGGAAGGGAAGGGAGCTGGGAAGGGGCTGGAGCAGCACAAGGGGCTGAGGGAGCTGGGGGGGCTCAGGTTGGATATTGGGAAAATTCCTTCATGAAAAGAGCTGTCCAGCCCTGGCACAGCTGCCCAGGGCAGGGGTGGATCCCCATCCCTGGAGGGATTTCAAATCCCTGTGGATGTGGCACTTGGAGACGTGGGTCAGTGGTGTTGGAATGGAATTCCCTTGGAGCCTCCCTGCCAATCTCTCCTTTCCAGAGGCAATTTCCCTGGCATGTTAAGAAAGGCTGGAGCATTCCCCTTTCCAGCTGTCCTGGATTGGGAGAGCAGAGTTCATTAACAGCCCAAGACTTACAGCCCTGTGCTTTCCCAAGCTGCCTGTCTCCCAAGAATAAGTGGGAAGGGGGGAAGCTCTGCACAGCTTTCCTTTCCAAGGCTGGGTTTCAGGCTCTGGTTATTGTTCCAATAAATGAGTGCTTCTGTTTTCCTTTCTTGCAGCTGCAAAAACTCCGTGACCCTGCAGGGTAGGAATTAGGGATGGAATCCAAGGCTATAAATGCCCTTGGGTGGAGAAAATGAAGAGAAAGGGGTTCAGGGGAGTTGAATTCCTAGTGCATGGTTCCCTTCTCCTGCAAAGGAGAGGGGCAGAACGTGGACTGAGCACGGGTGGGAAGCTGTTCAAGAGGCAGCAGCAGCGGGAAAAATCCCACTGAGATGAAATGTTGGCAAAAGGAGATGAAAAGCTTGGGTGGATTTTGCCTTCCTGACGTCCCTGGCCTCGGCAGGTCCCGACAGGGAGGGCAGGAGTGGGGAACGCCCGGCAAGGAGGAATTCTGGCTGTTTTCTGGGGAAAGTGGTGGCTGAAAGATGGAGGGAAATGGTCTCAGAGAGAGAGAAAGAGCTCCTGGGGATGTGTTTGGGAGAGGAAAACCAAGAGGAAAAGTGCACCAGCACATCATGGATCACTCATGGCTCGTTATTGCAAGGGCCTGGAGTGACAGGACACAGGGAATGGCTTCCCACTGCCAGAGGGCAGGGAGAGATGGGATATTGGGAAGGAATTGCTGGCTGGG
>JAWWES010000133.1:72252831-72264145 GCA_035583135.1 Lophotriccus pileatus
CTGGCAGCATCTCCGGGGCCTCCTCTGGACTCTCTCCAGCAGCTCCACGTCCTTGTGCTGTTGTTCCCAGGGCTGGAACAGCTCTGCCCTCTGAGGGGGCAGAGGGGCAGAATCCCCCCCTGCCCTGCTGCCCACGCTGGGGGATCAGCCCAGGATCCAGTTTCCCACATGACAAGCATTCCACACCAATATCCCCTAAACCAGGCTCGTAGTCTCCTTAGAGTCACTTTTCAAAGAACACCATAAATAGGAAAAAAACCCTGTAAATTAACAATTTTTTTCTCCCCAGTGTGTGGATTTAAACACTATTAGGGAACTGTTGCCATGTTTCTTTAGGAATTAACTCTACACTTGACTAGTGGGATATCCAGAAACACCTGGAGCTGTCAGAACCAGGTACTTTTACAACATCCCAGGCTTGGTTTCCTCTTTACAAAAGATTTAACAAACAATCCTGCTTAAATTACACTTTACCTTGCCTTGGCTAAATTGACTCCACTCTAAAACACTGTAATTGTTGAAATTCCACTTCAAAATTACAAAGGGAATCAAAGCAGGGCATGGTCTTGTTTCGACAGGGGAATACTTCCCTTAAGTACTGGAAGCACGTTCTCCCCTGCAAAGCAGCAAGCCCACTGCCTCCAGACTCATTTTTCCTGGATAAAACTCTTCCCACAGTGGTCTCTGAGACCCAGGGGTTGTTACTCCGACGTGCCATGAAGTCCCAGCAGTTTTCCAGCCTAATCAAGGATTTTAGGAATGCTGCCCAGCATCGTTCTCCGTCAGGGCTGCAGCACCACCTACACAACCTGCCCTGAGCATTCCCTGCTTCTCCCAAGGACTGGAAAAATATATGTATTTATTTTATTGATGCATGAAGAGGGACAGATTCCAATTCAGTTCTCCCTGGCTGTGACAAAAAAAAAAAGCACCTGCCCCTGAATCCCACGTAAATAACTCCAAATAAGCCAAGCGGCTCCGCAGAATAAGGAGGTGACATTTTAAACAGCTGCTGCTTTTCTGAGTGGAATAAATGAGTTCCAGTGCTTTACATTAAACACCTCCAGTGCCCCAAGGGGACCTTGATTTATAAAATATTGTGTACAAGTCAGGAGAGGGCTCCTGCTGCAGCCCTGGATGCCACCAGGGAAACACGGGGGTGATTCCATTACAGCAAGTGATACCTCTGAGGCACCGCATGTGCTTCTATTTATCCTTCCCATTTACATCCCCCACAATCTCGGCTCAGAATCACCCAGAGGGTGCACTGAATTTCAAAAGGAAATCAGTCCTTTTGGGTTAAGAGGCATTCCTGTTGTGTACAGAGCACACAATACCCCGGCAAGGACTTCTCCACGGGCAGAGCTTAATGACTCAGGGGGGCAGGAAAAAAGCACTCACCGAGGACTGGATCTTCTGCAGCTCCTTCAGGACAAAATCCACCTTCTTCTGGGTGGTGAGGGAAGCCAGCACAGCACCGCTGGACCTGCAGGACAGCTTGGCATGGTCGTAGGTCTCCTTGGCATTGGTGATCTTCAGGCAGGAGTTGCCAACCAAGTGCCAGTTTGTTCCACAGATGTTTTCTGGGGAAGGGAGGAAAGAGGAACTAAACCCAGAGACACAGGTGACCTTCACAGTGTTCAAAAGAACAGGGCAGTGTTGGGAGTCCCCATCCCTGGAAGTGTCCTGGAAAATGGAGTGGAAGTGGCCCTTCATGCTGTGGTTTAGTGGGATGGTGGGATTTGGACAAAGGTTGGATTGGACAACGATCCCAATTTTAATGATTCCATGAACCCTTCTACTAAAACAAAACCTACAGCCCCACCCCAAAGCAGTCTGACTTCCTGGTGTGCCCAGAACTAGTGATGAGCATCGATCTTCCTCCCCAACATAAGGGTTTCAACACCCTTAGGGAAGGGGTGCCATGTGTTTTTAGGAATTTACTCTACACTTAATTAGTGGGATATCCAGTGCATTTCCTTGTTCTTATCCAGTAATATTCCCTTGATAAATCCTAATATTGGAGAAGAAAAGCTGGTTAGGGGGAGTGCAGTCTGACACCAGCATTTAGTTACCTGCAGTATGTAATCAAAGCACTCTTTACAATGTTGAAGAGTAAAATCATCATAGGAGAAAGAGGAAAAGAAACCAAACTAGTATTTTGTTGATGGTTTAAAATCACTTATTCACCCATAGCTTCCAGGGGACCTTTTGGCAGGAGAGGGTTGTTGTGTTAATCCTGTCCCTGGCACGAACTTCCAGGATTAATCCCTGGTTCATCTTGAGACCAATCCCACTCCTGAAGAATTCCTTGAGCTCCGGGGTTCGTTATTTCCCGTACAGAAAACCCTGGTGGGCATTTCCAGTGTGAATTTAGACTTTAACAGATTGAAAAGCTCTCAAGTGTCAGTTTTTCAGATGGGCTTTTTACACCCATGATCAAGTCACCCCCTCTTCTACATCAAATTAAACACACCAAGCTCTTGAGCTACCTCATTAAAAGATGTTTTTCTCACTCTCGTGGCTCTGATCCAGAGTCTCCTCAATTTTTAACTCTTCCAGACTGGCAAAACCAGACCTGGACACGTCCAAGCTTATCAGAGTTCCTGGGGGAAGGCTTTCCATGCCCATTAAAATGTCCTGTCTGCTGGGGTTTTTTCCCCCTTTCTCTCTATTTTATTACCTGCAAATGTTAATCACTGAAGATCCTGCATTTTTTTCCCCCCAAGTCACTGGGATTAAAAAAAAGCTACTCCAAGGGGACTAATAACCAGCTCCTTTGAGCTCCACTGGAAACACTTTAATAGGAGAATTTTCCTAAAACACTTCAGGTGTTACTTGCCTAATTTGTCCAGTATGTGCCATTATGCTTTTGCACAAATTTAGTTCCCCAAATTAAATAGCATGCATTATTAACTCTAATATCTTGCAGCAGCCTATTATCAGCAGCTTTTATCAAATGGAAAGGGAGAGATGAAATACAGCCTAATAATTACCCAAATGATCACAGCCCTCTTCAGACAATCGGGACTGAAAAATATTCCAGCAGACTTGATGGATTGGCCAGAAATTCAGTTTCATGCCAGAGCTGGTATGATTAAACAGCATTATTTACTCCAGCCTAGCACTAAAAATTATGGATTTGGGGGGTGAAAAAAATAAAAATGAACAAAGAAAGCCTCTCAGTAACTTGAATGTGGGGGTTTTTTTTCTTACATGAATATAAGCAGTACCCACCTGGCAAAGCGATGCACTCCTGATTCCTGGGCTCCCACTGGCAGTTTTGATCCATGGCACAGCTTTTACAGCTTGTCTTTTTGTTACAGTAATAAGCAGGATTATCCTTGGGACAATTGTCATAGAGAGTAATGGGAACCTAAAAGAAACAGCAACAGGGGAGGCTTTTTCCCGTATCCAACCGATGTGGGATTTAAAAGATGTGACTGCAACGCTAAACATCCCAGTTTGTAAACATTTTGGATATTTATATACCCAAAAGCTGCAGGGCTGGGTATCCCAGACATTCCCCCAAGCCATCACTAGAGCTTCTACAAGAGGGTTAATCTGTTATTTTTTAAGGGGAAGCTCTGTTGGTATCAAACCCAAACTGTGATTAAGGAATAATCGCACCACTGTGATTCACAGCAGCGAAACCCCCACCTCTCCCTGTGCCCACAGCCCTCCTAGATCCACTGCAAAAAATCCCATGGAAAACCCTTGGATCAACTTGGAAAAAATGCAAGCAGGTAGCACTTTAGAGCTAAGGGACAAGGAAACAGGGATGGTAACACCCAGAGGTGAAAACGTGGGGGCGTTCGCTATTCCACGGGGTAAATTTAAAGCAAGGAACATTCAGATTCCATTACCTGCTCCTCTGTGCAGTTGCTGTGTGCTGGGATGCACTGGTCAGAGCACCACTGACAGCTGTTGGTGTTGGCTGTACAGCTGTAGCAGTCTGTAATCTGATCACATTTTTCATTGTCTACAACTAGTAAAGAAAAAAACCTGCATGACCAAAAACAGGCATTTCCTGACAGAGCTCTAAGAACTTGGTTATTTACAGCCAAAGACACAACCAAACAGCGGGGCATTTGCTGTCAGCAACTAAAATCAGGGACCTCCGTGGGATTGGACTGATGGAAAATTGCATTTATTGACATTTTTAGTGTCCAGGGAGCCCTAAAACACAGTAGGAAATGCAGCAAGACATGAACAAAGACATGGATATTCAGACATTCCATAAGGACAAGTGATCATCTCCCACCATCTTCCTGCAAGCCTGGCCTTCGAGCAGAGCATTTCCATGCCAAGCTTGAACTTTTCATTCACCTTGACAATTATTTGTTGCCTGTGGTTTGTGAAAATCTATTGTACACTGAGAGCCCAGCAAAGCGATGTCCCCTCACATCAGTTTCTATTAAATAATTAAAGGATGACAATCTATTACAGAATCAAGGGCTGGATAATTCAATTCAGAGCAATGAACGCATCAGGATCAAGTTGTTTTAGAATTATCCTGAGGGGAAACACAGGAATCAGACCTTAAAACATTATTTTGCCCCTATACACGTGATCCCAGAAGGGTTTGGGTCGGAAGGGACCTTAAGGATCATGCCAAGAAATAAAGGAACATTTCCTAAAGTTGTTCCTGAAGTTATTCCTGCTGCCTCTCCTGAAGAGCACAGGATAACTCCACCAGATCCAGATCCCTTTCCTTGCCCCGTGGTGCTGATCAGGGAATTGCTGGTTCTCAAAAGGTCAGCTCTTGGAGCAAATATCTACAGTGACGGTCCAGGCCTGACTCCTGGATGATGATGATGGAATCAGTAAGTCCAAGCAGCAAGACAGGAAAAAGATTTCATGAATAGGTTCAAGAATGAGACATGGAAACATCTCCAGGACACCTGGTCGGGGGAAGAACTGCCGGGCACTTATGGAAGCACAGCCACAACTCGCCCTCATAATGGCACATGGCAGGCCTTGGAAAGGGAAAACAACCCTCCAGACAGCTGGGAAAAGGGGGCTGGGAGGAAGGTGGCACATACCTGGCTTGGGAGGACAGTCTTCCAAGACCTTCTGCTGCTGCTGCAGGGTGGCGTTTTCCCAGGGGACGCAGCGGGGACGAGGTTTGGGAGCCCACACGCACCTGACGCCCGGCCCTGCCCGCAGGCAGGACGACTCGTTGGAGAAAGCCTCGCATCTCTCGGGGGTGAACTTCAGGATGTCGCTCAGCAGGAGGCTGTTGAAGCCTCCAAAGATGTACATGGTGCTGGAGAAAGAGGGGGGAGAGAGAGAAGGGCTCGCGGGGGTGTTGCCGCTCCGGGTAAACGGGATTTTAAGGTCTGAGGGAGGTGTTTTATTACAGCCCAGAGTGTATAAATCCAAATAAATAGCTCCCGGTTAAGGGAGGCACTAAAGGAAAGGTCAGTCAAATTTCACTGTCTCAGGGAAGCCAGAGAATCTCAGCAGACTCAAAACCCACCCAAGGTCAAGGACCTACTTTCCCCTCCAGCCAAAAACTCTGGGAGGTATCAGACCAACCCAGTGAGACCCAAAATTTGGGATCTTCCTGTAATTTGCAGTGGCAGGTGAGAGGGAGGAAGGCTAAAACTCTGGGAGATGGCATCACACCATTAAAGCCGAGTCCAGGAACTGGGACAAAACAATTTGGTGCTTCACTGTCGCCGCTCCCCTGTCCCAAAACCACTTTGCATGGCTGGTGCCAACTGAGCAGAGTCATTGTGTCAGCCAAAAAAAACCCCAGCAAACAAACCCCAAAACAGCAGAATACTTTGTGGGAGAAGGGGTGAGGTTTTTAAACCTCCTTTAGGATCACAACTACCCCAGGCAAAACATCAAGTTCTACGAGTAACGTAAAAATGTCACTCAAAAATTCCCTGTGAACCCAAGTTTGTCAGTGCCCAGGTAAAAAGGCAGTGGGAGAAGGGTCAAGGCAAGCTTTGGTTGAATAATGAGCATTTTTTAATATGATTTTCATCCTGTTTTATGATTCTAAAGCTCTAAAGCTGGAACCTCACCTAGGATTTTCCCTAAATACTGGACACCACGTGGCTGGGAAAGAAGGGCCCCACGGGATAAAGGGGCAGCCAGAACCTCCATGGAGAAGGAGGTTTGTGCCAGATCCTCACCCCTCTGGTCTCAGCACTGCTGAGCTCCCCGTGGGGGGTGTTTATCGAGGTGAGGAGTGTCTCTGTCCTTACCTGTTGTACAGCACAGCCGAGTGTCCAAACCTGTTCACGTCGTGGTGGAGCCCCGGGCGGGGAAGGACCGACCACCGATCGCAGGCTGGGATGGGAAAAACACATTTCAGAAGCACTCTCAGGATAAGGAAAGGACAATTACACAGCACAACCCTTCCTGGAAAATCCCAAAGTACTTGGGATCTTCCCACAGAGACACTGAGGGGCTGGAGCGTGTGCAGGGAAGGGAAGGGAGCTGGGAAGGGGCTGGAGCAGCAGGAGGGGCTGAGGGAGCTGGGGGGGCTCAGCCTGGAGAAAAGGAGGCTCAGGGGGGACCTTCTGGCTCTGCAACTCCCTGACAGGAGGGGGGAGCCAAGAGGGGTTTGTTCTCTTCCTCCTGGTCTCTTAACCCAGGGAACAGGACAAGAGGAAGCCTCTTCCCTCCTTTACCAGCGGAATTTTTCCCCAGTGTAACAAGTTCAGTTTTTATCTCTTTACACGTGAATGATTTGCAGTTTTGCCCCAAACCAGCATCACTGAGAACAGAGGCTTATCTTCCTTTTTATTTCCATTGCAATTATGCTCCTAGAGGGCAGATACCCATGTTTTTTAAAAACATTTCTCACTCATCATAGCTTAGGGATTCGTGGCTGTTTTCCTCTTTTAACACAACGTGAGATTATTCCATCTTTTTTTTTCTATTAGCATAACATTTGTAAGTTCTGCTTCGTTTTTTTTACTTGGTTTCTCAGGTAATTTTTTTCCTTTGGGCAGTGTAGGGGGGAAAAAAAAAAGAAAAGAAAAACAAGCTAAGAAACATCCAGCCCACTGAGCAAAGGAACAAAGGCAGGGAAAGTCAGTCCAATTCGTGTCACTTCAAATACAGAAAGGGAATGGGAATCACCTTGGGGACCAAAATCCCAGAGGCACTTGGATGCAATTTATGCAATTAAGAGAGAAAAGTCAATCTGCTGTAAAGATCCACAGAGCCCTCAAATCCTCCAAGATTCTTTAGTACAGGATAAAACTGCTGTGCCATGGACTGAACCTCTGGGGAAAGGAAAAAAAACCAAAAGGCCCACAAACCAAACTAGTCCACGAGGGCAAAGCAGAACAAACTTATTCATTTTTTACCTAATTGAATTGGAGAACTGTTGGATGAAACAACAGATCCGTGGCACTTTTGTCCCCAAGTGCTGATAAATAACAGACAAAGTGCCCTGTTGGATTTCATCCTTTGATAAAGTGGGGTTTTGAAGCTTATTTTTACATGTCATCTGCTCAATTTCTGAAGAATTTAACCTATCCCAGCACCATTCCCGAGCCAAGAACGCACCATTCCAACTTTTTAGCAGGAGACTTCAGCAAAATTGGAAGGCAATTTGCAATTTTTTTTTTTAGCCATCAAGTTGTGTGTTATGTGAGGCCAAGAAACACATTTTTCTGGATTAATAGAAGGCCTGGAATGTTTTGCTTTCTAAGCTTCTTTGCCATCCTTAACTCAAGATCAAGTCTTGGAAAAAACGAGTAATTCTGAGACTACAAAAGAATCTTCTCCTTCCCGACTCAGGAGTTAAGCCAAGCCTAAGACTTCCAATGGCCAGGATTTATTGCCTGTACTGTCCAAACAGAACACATCTGCTATGAAAACATGCAGCCTCTCCCCATGTTTGTGACCTAAACCTGAATTTTTGACGGGGTAAATGGAAGAGTTTTAATTTTCCCTCTGTGGGGAGAAAAGATCTTTTTACAGGGGGAGTTTTACACGAATAGGAGAGTGTTAAATGGGGCATTTTTCCACTTAAAGCTGCTGCAGAGCAGGAGATTCTTTGGCAAAGGCCCCAAAGCCCCAATTTTGGGGATGGGAAGAATTAATTTGCCCTTTCAGTGTGCAGAAAAAAAAGGAGATTCAACAGGAATTGCACAAGCACACAGACAGCTGGGTTGTTGTCCTGAAACCTTCCCAGACCAGGCACTACCTGGAATATTTGGATTGAATACACCCCACCCTGGACAACTGGAGGATAAAGGACAAGAAGCATCAATGAATCCTCAGAACACTCCTCATTCCTTGGAAATTTGAGGAGGGAAAGACAGAAAAATATGATGATGTAAATAAAATTAGTTCACTCCAAAATGAGTTTTAAAGGCAAAGTTTAAGAAGAGCTGGGTTTGAAGCCTTTGCTTTAGACTGGGTTTAATTCCAGGCTTCTCCAGTCTTTCAAGCATCAGTATGATCACTAATTAACCTAATCACTAATCAGTCAGGATCATTAATCAACAGGATGGAAAAGAGGAGCAAACCAGCCAGGTAGATTATTATAAAAGTGGGGAATAAAGACAATTATTAAGCCTCTTGGAAAAGACTGACCTGGCTTGGTTTTCTCTGGGAGTATCAAGGGATAGATAACAGGGGGTTTACACATGGACTTATTTCCATGGAGACCAACATGAATATGAACCAGATAATTAATTACTGCAGAAATCCTGCAGGAAGAACCACCAAGAAGGTGTTTCTGCTGTGACACCAGTGATCAGCCACCACCCTGAGGTATTCCTGGCACTGCTCCCAGCCAAATGGGATAAGGAAAATCAGGTACAAGGGGGTCCTGCCATGAAGAGAACAGAGAAAGTGGTCTGTTACCTGAAAAAAAAGCTGCTCTTTTTGGGCTGAGAGTCTCTTGCCTAGAGAATGAGGGGACCCAAAAACACGTCTCACCCCATCATGGGAAATAAAACTCAATGCAAGCCCCAAATCTCAGTGTAAAACTGGAAATTAACTGCACCCCTTATTTCATGTAACAGGAACCTGCCTGGTAACTAAAACGAGTCAAAATGAACATCAGTGTTGGCACATTTTGTCAAATTAATGCACATTGAGCTTTAAATCTAACAGACAGCTCAGTAGGTCAGGGCAGGCAGCAGAATGCAGCAGGGAAAATCAATCACTGAGGCAATCAGAGTTCAAAAAATCAAACTGTTGATGACTGTCACAGAACCATGAAATGGTTGGGGTTGGAAGGGACCTTAAAGAGCATCTTTTTCCATGCCCTGCCTGGGCAGGGACACCTCCCACTAGCCCAGGTTGCTCCAAGCCCCGTCCAACCTGGTGAAATACCTTGTTTTAATTCTTCAAGTTAAAAAAAAACCACATCAAAATAAAGCCAGCTACAAAAATTCCACAGGAATACAATCCAAAATCCCAGGAAGCAGCAGGGGATGATCCCTGTAACCAAGGGGAAAATGGCACAAGGCTGTCAAACCCTGATGATCCCAGCAGTTGGGTCAGCTGAGTTCTCCTCTCACAAACCAGGAGTGAGATCTCAGTGGACAGTCACTGCAAGGTTTCAGATTTACGTGATTATTTCAGAGAATCCATCAGGAGCACCCAAATTCAGGGAATTCTGAGGGCAAAAGACAGATGTGATAGAACCAGAGAATGGTGTTTTTCCCCAGTCTGAACTATCTGGGGGTGTGTGCACCTTCTTTTAGATAATTCCATCTCTTCTCCTTCTTAAATTTACCATCCCTGGACTCCAAATTCACAAATAAATGCTGCCCTCTCCTGGCTACTCAAAATTCAGCAAAGCCAACCTACTACTCTGCTTTATTGCTGAATAAATCAGTTAAAACCAGAGTGGGCACTGCACAGCCCGAGTTTCAGCAGTTTCCAGTGCTCAGAACTGTCCTAAAAACCTGCCTTTTTTATCAAATCACAGATTAAAACCACACCCAAAAGATCAGGAGAACTAAATGGCTGAGACAGCAGAAGAGGAAACAGCCTCAAGTTGTGCCAGGGGAGGTTTAGATTGGATTTTAGGATACATTTTTTTTTCAAGGAAAAAGGGTGCAAAACACAGGAACAAGCTGCCCAAGGAAGAAGGGGAGTCACCATCCCTGGAAGTGTTCAAAAAATGTGTGGATGTGGCACTTGGGGACATGGTTCAGTGGTGAAGACGGTGGTGCTGGGTTGATGGTTGGACTTGATGATCTCAAAGAAATCGATTCCTCGATTTCTACGATCCTACCATAAAAACCTAATTTTTAACGCCTGAGGTCGTGAAGGAACTGCTGACAGACAACCTGCTGCTGCCTGTGCCTGGAAATCACTGCACCACCTCATTTCCCTGGAACTGTGGAGTCTCCTCTCCCCGTCCCACATCCCCTCTGGGATATCCCGCCCGGAGCAGGAATCAGCCGCTCCCCCCGGGAACAGCCGAGAATTCGGGAGGGTTTCTCACCACTCCCGGGAGAACTCACCGATGTCGTAGGCCATGAAGTCGGAGGAGAAGCACTTGGCCCCGTGGCTCATGGAGGTGTCGTTGTGGGTGTTGCCCCCGAACACCAGCATGGTGCCACCCACGATCACCGCCGTGTGCAGGTAGCGGAAGAAGCGGCTGTCCTTGAGGATGGTCCTGGGGGAAGGAAAACACATCTATTAGCCAGACATGGGACAAAGCCCGCCAATCAAAGCTGGAGAAGCACAGGGAAAGGGGGGATGAGCATTGAACTGCTTTTCCTAATGAGGTGTTTAACAACTTCCTTTCCACGCTCTTCAATCCCTTCGGCAATTCCGGTCTCGTCTTCCCATCTGCTCTGCCAGTTTAGAGGAGAAATATATCTAGGAGAGCCTCTTTCCAGAGCTATGGATCTTCATATCGTCAACTCCCTCCCCGGGGATTCTCAACTTTTCACTCTAACTGGGCTTTTGAGCACAGACAGCCTGGGAGGACTCCAATATTTCAGAGTAATTCTGCTTTTATAGCAGCCCAAAGGATTCTTCCACACTGGGCAGCAGCTGTTGCTCAAAACTAAGAATCCTGGTTTTAAGGAAGTCTGTGCAGCTCCCAAAAATGGAGCCCTGCAGGTTAATACCTGCCTAACTCAAGGGCTCCTCTGTAACTAAATCATGGAGAACACTAATCAAACTGAGCACTGATCCCATGGTTAATAAGTGGGATTGACAGCACTGAACACAAAGGGTCATCCTTTGTAGGATTTTCCCACTATTTTGAGAGGGTTTGGGTTGAGGGAGGTGATTCTGCCCCTCTGCCCCCTCAGGGGAGACCCCCCTGCAGAGCTGCTCCAGCCCTGGGAACAACAGCACAAGGACG
>JAWWES010000133.1:72284475-72296721 GCA_035583135.1 Lophotriccus pileatus
GGGATTTAGAGGGTGGGAACATGGCACAGGACATCCCATCTCACCCACACAACCTCTTGCTTTGAAAACAAGCAGAATTCAGGCCCAGGAGCCGCTCTGAGGCCTCCCCCAGCTTTGATCTGATAACACGATTTGCACATCGGGATTTTTTTTTTGTCCCTTAATTCCACGTGACAAATTCCCCTCGGCGCTGAATAGGGAAATTAAGATCACATTTAAAGCCCATCACTTTTAACACACAATGTCCTTTTTCACCAGCCTCAGTGAAGACGATTTAGGCATATTTATAGTAACATTAACCACATTTCTTCTGTAGGGCAGTATTATTCTCAGAATAGACAACTGAATCCCAGTTGCCATGCAAAAGTGCCACGAAAATATGCTTCCAAACCTCCAAATTCCTATTTAAACTGCACCATCATCAGGACAGCTTGAAAACATATAAATAATTTGTCCTTATTTCATAGATAGGGAAAGGAATGGGATTAGATGATGAACTGTGCACTTCTGCTTGATTCCCAAAATCTGTGGTCATTCATTCACGAGGGAATATAAAGTTAATTTAGCTTTTCCAGCTGGATGACACATTCCTGTCTCCACCAGAAGTCCAAATCTTTCACATTCAAACGCCAGACCTGCCTGGAAATTGTTCCTGTGCCATTCCCATGAGGGAATTCTGCTCATGCTGACAACATTTTCCTGCTGCCCCAGAAACCCTCCACGGCTCAGGTACCCAGGAAAGCTGGAAATGAGCCAGGAATCACTACTTTGACACGTTTTAACTGAGCTTTTTTTCCTTCCTTGGGGCTCACCATATAAATCCAGATAAAACAAGCCAATAAATTACCACTGACACCCAGCAGGAGATAAAAAAAATCCCAGCAATACGGGAATGGATGTTCCAGGGGGGGACGTGCAAAGGCAGCAAGGAGAGTTATGGGGCTGACTCTGAGCCACAGCAACACCTCCTCAAAACAATTCACCCTCCAAAACTGACCATCACCAGTCCCCAAAATGAAAAGCAGGGACTTTAAAAGCAGCTCAAACCTGCACACGTGTGAGACAGACACGGAGAGCCCCGAATTTCCAGCGCTGCTGTGCCGTGTGCCGCTGGAATAAATCGATCCCTGCCACTGCAGGGCACTAACACACTGTGGGAGCCAACAGGCAGCCACCATAAACAAATGCAGGTGGAAAGACATGAGTTGAGTCTTGTACAACAATAAATGTCGAGGTTTTCAGCAAAAACATAAAACCTGACCCCGCCGTTCTGCCCGTTCCCGAGCTCCACTGGGAAAAAATTAATATTACTGAGCCACCAGTGACCCCAAAACTCATTATTTTCCTCTGTATTACTAGGAATTCAATACTTTGCTTCCAGCAAACCGGCAACTTCGACGTCTGCTCACGGTTTGGATGGAGCAGAATGGTTTTTTTCAGCAGCACAGAAGTCCTTGATGGGAAATAACTCCGGAATTTTCCCTGATTTTTTTCCTGTAGCGCTGCCCTGCCCAGTCAGCACTTCAGTCCCACACCACTCTGCATCCTTGCAAAGGCTGGAAATCTTCTTGGCATCATTTCTGCTGATTCCACACAAGATCAAAGTGTGTCACAGGCAGGCACTGGAGATCCAAGCTCTGAAATCCCTATAAAATTCCCGTGACACTCCACTCTGCATTAATGGGGATGGGCCGTGGAAGTTAATCATTAACCAGGCAGGTGCACAGCAAATGTGCTGCAAACCAAAAAAACCTTCACCAAACCGCCTTGGAAAGTTTATTTTGGAGGAACTCAAACACGTTCTGGAGTGTAACAAGAGATGAAATCCACCAAGTGGGCCCGGGGTGAACCTGGATCGTGGATTTTTTCCCTGGATAAGGCAATTTCCACGCAAAATACCTGGCAGCAGAGCCACGACAGCAACACGTGGAGCACCACAGAACCATGGAAGGAAGGGGATGATGACACAAGCACAAAGAAACTGGGGGGAAAACACACAACTCATCCCTGGGAGGAGTGATTTTATTCCACAGGAACGACCGAAAACCAGCAGGGATGGAACTGCCACAGCTTTAATCGGAGAGCAACAGAAGCCACAGCTCTTCTTCCCCTTCACAACGGAATAATGTTAAACCCAACCCAAATTTTCTGAATGGAAGACACAGCCCTCCCCCCTCCCCCTCCACATTTGAGTTTATAAAAGGGAGCTGACAAAAAAATGCTAATTCATGTGTGCCGAGCTCCTTCTCCTTCGAGGAGACGAGCACCACCTTGGAGACGGATATTAAATTTTCATGCAACACAAACACTGACTAATAAAGCAAGTCTTCCAGAGGGTGTTTTCCTAATGCAGCTTTCCTTAGCTTGTTTCCTTTCAGCCTGAAGAAACCGGCGAAGAATGAAACCAGAGCTCTGAAGAAAAAAAAAAATCAGGGAGTAGAGAGGGGGAAGAGGAATAATAGAAAATCTGGGATTTTCACAGCTGTATCTGCACGTCCTACGTGAGTTTCTGGGGAAAGATGAGCAGCACTGGCTCATGGGAAAGGATATTATGGATAATTTCCAGCCCAAAGAGGATGTGTAAACGCTCTGCACCTACAAGAAGCAACAACCCCTATTTAAATTCCCTTGACATGCACCGAGCGCAGCCCAGATTGTTGTGCACAGCAAAGCTTTACTCCTGCAGGCATGGCAGGGAAAAAAAGGGAGTTGGCACGTTGGAAAAACCCTTGGTTGGAGTGCTCAGACCACCTCTGTCCCTAAAACCAGCTTAATGGCACTTCTGCTTTTTCAGGGAACTGGAAATTCTGAGTCCGGTGACGCCGCAGGAAACTCGTTGTACCAAATGAAGCCACTCCAGCACCAGGAATGTTTTCCAGACCCTGGGGTTGTCCAGAAGTACTTCACAGATCAGATCTGGAGATCAGCTGCCCTTCTTTAGCAGGAAAATCGTTCAGCTCATCAGGAAAACATTTAAACTGTTATTTCTTATGCGAGAGGCACTGAGGTGATTTTCATCCCAAAACACTGAGTCCATTTCTCTTAAATCATCCTCCAGTTCCCCCCACTATTCCCAAGTCCCAAATTTACCAGATTGCCACAGGGAGCCTGTTCTGTGAGCAATTAAGGGCTCTTCTTTCCAACCTTGATGGTGTCAGGACTCAGCAACAAGGACAGAGCCCTTCCATTCTAAGAATCCCAAGGATTTCACGTTCCACAAGCCCAAATTGTGCTTGGAATCCTCTACAAGCAGCACCCCCTCCCAAAACCCTGGCAGCAAACCCTCCCCTCCACCAAATAAACACTCATTGTAAGCCCAGGGAGGGAAGGGCATTAGTGACAGTCTCGAGTGGGGATCTAAGGGAACTCCAGGAGGATCAGCCACAAACAAAGCCAGGGAACAAAAGCAGGAAGCACAAAGCAAACATCGTGTTGTTGCTCCCGTGTTTTCGGGGCCTTGGCAGAGCATTTCATCCAAAGCCCTCGCACAAAAGCAAATTATCAGCTCCCTTCTCGGCCGTCCAATCCATTACCAAATTTTCCAGCCCTGCTTCCAAGTGGCTGCAGCGGTTTCCAGGGGCAGATGTGGCTGTGCCAGAACAAAGTACTGGCGTAAAACTGCTGTGCTCCTTCCCGGGGTGAATTCCAAACCTGGAGCAGCTCCCTGCCCTCCCCCCAAAACCACTTCACCTACAGAATCTCATCACGCTCAAGCCCATCTCCCGCCTTTTTTTTGTGCTCTCTCTTTTCCCTGGGCTTTAGAAGATGGGATTTAAGAGCTCCTACTCGCTGAGAATATCTTGAGTGCAAGGAGAAAAAAAAAAGGCGAAGCTCTCCCAGATCAATGGAGTTAATTCCAAGCGCTGCGCTTGGAACTTCAAATTGGGAAAAAAAAACACCAAACCAACTTCTTCAAGGGAGCTGTTTAAGAAAAGAGCACCCAAGGGTATCCTGAATTAATGCAAAGAGACAACAGCTTGGTCAGCAGCGGCATTATCTCAGTGTGTTGAGGATTTTCAGCGTGGATTTCACAGACAGGAAGCTCGGGGTTGGAAATTTGATGGCTCATTTCAAAAGCTGCAAGAGGAAGAAGCCAGGAAAAGTCCAATCCACCACATGTATTCTGAATATTATTTAACTTCATCAGGACAGGATAAAAGCACTGCTGGCCCTAATTTTTTTTGTTGTTTTTAATTTTAAAAAGCGAGTCTTTCCTGCGAAAACAGTCCCGACCCCAGTCGATTGTTGGTGTTTCAATACAAGTTGTTCATGTTAACTGTAAAATGATGAAGATGGTAACGAACACCTGGTCGGGCATGGGATTATTTCAGTAGTTTCCCAGAGAAGCTGTGGCTGCCCCTGGATCCCTGGAAGTGCCCAAGGCCAGCTTGGACAGGGCTTGGAGCAACCTGGGCTAGTGGAAGGTGTCCCTGCCCATGGCAGGGGTGTGGAATGAGATGATCTTCAAGGTCCCTTCCAACCCAAACCATCCCGTGATTCTGTGATTATTTTGGATCTATAATGAAAGAAGCAACTGGGAAATAATGGAAAGATGGGGAGCAGTGTCAGAGAGCTGCTAAGGAAGGTTATTCAGTGATAGGCTTTCCCAGATATCCAGATATTTAACCAGACTTCGAGAACGTTGATGCTGCAGATCAGGAGGTGTTTGTATGTCCAAGGCACTGATATGTCCCTGGAATTGGCAGAGCAATGTTACCCATTCCAGGAGGTCCCAACACTCAGCACGAAGACAGGAGCAGGACAGGACTTATTCCTGGTCAATAATTCCAACAAGTGAAGCTCCAGCAGGGAAGGTGTTGGATGTGCGTGAAGCAGAGGTGACAGAGGGGATCCAGCGGGAGCTGCTTTGTCTCACTGCTCCAGATTTCCCACTGCTGAATCCTTGGATAAAGCAGACTGAAAATAAGCAGGGAGCTCACTGCAAACATTAACAGAACCTCCCCAACTCAAATATTTATGTTGGTCCTTCGGTGGGAGGCAGGAAAGTGCAAAACATGGCAGATATTTCCAAAACATGGAATTATTTCACAGGTGAATTTCTGTTCCTGAAATAGCCCTTGTAAAATATCAGATTGTGCAATAAAACCAGCAAGAGGGGCAATAAACCAGTGAGAATTCAGGTTAAATATTAGCCATGGGTTTCTCTCTCAAGGAATAGACCATTTAAATAAATTCATGGAATGGTTTCTGTTGGAAGGGACCTTAGAGATCACCCAGTTCCATGGGCAGGGATACCTTCCACTACCCCAAATTGCTCCAAGCCCCAAAATATATAATATTTATATATTATTAACATGTATGGATAGACAGAAATATATACAGTGAATCCATAAAGACATCCACACCCACCTCCTAGCAAAATCATAAACCCACAGTTGGAAAGAATGCCTCCAGGAACTAAATAAAAGCAAATAAACGCTCTTTTTTTTTTCCCCCCAGTGTATTCATTAAAATTGATTATGTTTAAGTATTTCCTACTTGAATAGCTTATTCTCTTATTACCAGGGCACAATGTTGGAGTGAGCCCTTCAAGCAGCAGCATGGAAGAGAAAATCATTTTAAAGCACAATAATACCCTAATGAAAAGGGAGCCACAGAACGAAGATCAGGCACAAATGCTGCCCCCAAATCTAATTTGAGCACTTAAAGTGATTTGATTCAAATCTCCAGCATCCTTGGATCTCTGGAGCAGTTTCCTGACTTTTCCCAAAGCTTTGAACTGCCTCAGGTAGCTTTTTAAAGACAATGGGTTTGGATAATAAGCTTTTGACCAAAAGCTGCCATTTATTTAACAGTGGGAACTGTGATAGTTCTCTTCCAGCTCTCAACTCTCCCAGGTTGTGATGTACCCAAATGCAGAGATAAAATTCCTCTTCCCTGTAATGTTCCTTGGCCAAGGACACACCAACTCCTTCATAATGTTCAATCAGCAACACGTAACTGCTCCCATTAAATTAATAAAAAGGGAGTTAAAGGATACACCCTAATCTTTTTTTTTGCTTTCTCTGTCAGGATGGATGGTTAAGCCCTGCTCAGTATTTTCCATCTCCCACCTCAAGAAAAGTTAAGTATTACCATGAAAGGAGAACCAAGTGCCTTGACACACAAAATCCAGATTCCTGGAATCACTTGTTATTTCATTATACAGCCAAAATATTGTTTTCAGCTACAGTCAAACATCAAACTGCCCATCCCTGAGCCTACACACACAGTCCATAGCGACTGTTCCAGGAGTCAATCATTATCCAGAATTCCTTAATCCAATCCTTTACAATCTCGGGACAATAAATCCATGTGAACCAGAGGTCATTTCTCACCCTGTGCTTTACCTCCCTTGGCAGATGAGGAGTGGCTGAGGGAGCTGGGGGGGCTCAGCCTGGAGAAAAGGAGGCTCAGGGGGGACCTTCTGGCTCTGCAACTCCCTGACAGGAGGGGGAGCCGGGGGGGGTCGGGCTCTGCTCCAGGGAACAGGGACAGGAGGAGAGGGAACGGCCTCAGGCTGTGCCAGGGGAGGTTTAGGTTGGACAACAGGAATAATTTCATCCTGGAAAGAGTCATCCATCCCTGGCCCAGCTGCCCAGGGCAGTGGTGGAGTCCCCATCCCTGGAGGGATTTAAAGCCCTGTAGATGTGGCACTTGGGGACAGGGGTCAGTGGTGGGGGGAACAGTTGGACTCGATGACCTTAGAGCTTTTCCAATCTTAATTCCATGTGCTAATCAGGCAGGAGGCTGACAGGACTCAGTTTAGGCAGGACTAGGGACTGTCCCTGAGCTGCACACAGAGCTTGGAGGGGCCTGTTCTCCGAGCCTGCAGCACCTTTTTGACTGCACACCCAGTGCTGCCAATTTAACTCCGGAGTTCGGAGCTCCCAGCGCTCCAAACGTCATCCCAGGATGCTGCTGCAGCTCTGACACCGGGGGATCTCTCATCCCTGCCAGCAGCAGCTCCTCTCCTGCCCAGATCACACAGCTCAGCCCGGGAGGTTTGCACAGAAATAGAAAACACCAGCACATCAGGCACGGCCCATATTTTCTACTCCAGCTTCTGTTACCACCGAGATCTTTATCTCTGAGCAGCTCCAAGCTGCTGCTTCCACATCTTAAACACACTGAAGGTCACCTGAAATCCTTCCTAAGTCAACCTTCTCCACCGCTGCTGGGTGGTGGGTTATTTATGCATCCAACCGCAGTGTAAATAAACAGATTTCCCAAGGAAAAAAGGCAACTGGAATATCATCAGACTGCAACTCGACGCTGCTCCAGTTCACCCCTTGCTGCCAACACGGGAAGATGGGAGGGATTAGCGGGTTAATGAAGCACAAATTGAGTCTTTACAGCCCCGGTGTTCAATGTAAATAAAAGCAGTGGAGGCCGCAAATACAGTCATCACATACATCGAGATAAGGCGGGGTGATTACCGTGCCAAATCTCTCAGCCAGCCAGATAAGCACGTGGAATATACCACCACACTCGGGGAATAATTTTCACCCGCCCTTCAGCTTGCCAGCTGTACCTCCAGCACCTCAAAAACACGTCTCCTGCCCTTTAAAGCCGAGCTCTCGACAGCCATAAACCAAAATAAAATAAATAAATACCTCCTGCAGAGCCACACTTTTGACAGGAGACAGAGCAAAACTCGAGGCACGTGGAAAGGACTGCCAAGCTCCAAACGCTGCTAAAAGCACTTCTCGGGGCTCAAAGTTTCAGAACGTTACTGGAAACTTCACCTCTTTGATAAAGAAATAAACGGGCAAATAAAGCACCTCGAGAGGAAAACGTGGGTTATTTTATTTCCAAACGGTTAGGCTGGAATTGCATGGGAGAAAGAAACAAGAAGCTTTATAAAAACGGGTAGAAAGATAAAAAAATTGAGGTTGTGTTAGCAGTGGATATATAGCAATTCTTTTTTTATTTGGCATCACTCAGCAAAGAAGCCTCTGCTTTTACTTAAATCCAGTCCCCCTTGAACGACCAACATCCTAAAGCTCTCCAGGAAAGTAACAGGTAAGTGGCTATGTCACAAAACTCAACTACAGGGAAATTCTTCTCGTGAGAGTGACAAAAAGAACATTAAAAGGGCAGCTTTGCACTTGCCTGGCCTGGAATCATTTCTACAAAACCCCCTTTTAAATTGGTTGCGTCACACCCTCCTCTACAAACTGTCAAAAAACCCAAAGAGATAATAATAAAAGTCTTTTTTTCTGCGTGAGTTCAGCTCACACAGAGAGCTCCCCTTCTCCCAAATCCACGGGGAGCATCATCCCAGGGCGCTTGGTACTTTCAGCAGCTCCCTGAGAAAGCAATCACTGCCCAGGATAATCATCCTTTTCTCAATTCCTTCTTTTCCAAGAATCAGCCGTGCCCAGGGAATTCACACACACAGAATGCCTCTCTCACTGCCACAACTGATGGATCCGAGGCAGGTAACCATCTTACACAAACCCTGCTCCCAACAGGCTGCATTCCCAGCCCTATTCCCAGGAACATTTCCATTTTCTCACCCTGTGGGACAGACTTCAGACACACAACCCCACTGAGCGTCCCAACACCGTCAGAACGGGGCCTGGCACTGCAGCAATGGACTTCCCAGCATCAGACAGCCCAAAAGTCACCTCTGGGAAGTGCAGACACCCCTCATTCCCACAGGCACATGGCCTGGACCAGTGTGGAACCAGGTGGGTTTCCATCCTGCTTCCCAGAACCCTCCTTTAGCCTTTCTCCTCCCAAAAAAAAAATGCCCCTGCAGTAGTAGAACCCTCCCACCACCCTCTGTGCCACTTCATCCCTTGCTCAGCCTTGTCCCCCCACAAACCCAGGAGCTTCCCTCCACCAGGCTGCTGTTCCCAAAGTATCTCCCCAAGAGCCAACACCATTTCTGCTCCAAAAGCTGAGCCTCACAAACTCCAGATACTCCCTTTAGGATGCTGCTTCTGCCCCCTGCACACACCTCTCCTGAAATCACCTTTAACCAGCACCTGCTTATCTGCCAAGAGGAGCTTCTCTACCCCCACAAACACTCCTGTTGCCCCCACCCAGCCCTAATAGTGGCTCACAGCCCTTCCCCTTCCCCTCCAAACTGTTCCCAGCCTGATCCACATTCCTCTCCACATTGGTCCTCCTCCTGTGTGTGCCCCAGCCCAGGAGCTGGCCCCACATCCACGCTGTGCTCCAGACACAGCACCCGCTCCTCGCTGTTCCCAGCTCCATCCTCGCCCCTGTAACCACCCACCATCCTTGGCCTTCCACTCATACAGCCCCCAAACCTCCCCCTGCTGCCCCAAAATGTCTCCCTACCCACTCCCCCCTTCTCCCTTTCTCTCCAGACCTACTACAACTTAAACCAGACCTTTTCCAAGCTCAGCAATCCCTCACACCCAGACTCCACTGACCCAGTGGCCAACCCCAACATCCCTGATCTTACACAGCTCCTGAGAGTCACAACTCAGTGACTCCCCCGTAACCAACACCCACAGCTGAGTCCCCCCAGAGCTGCCTCTGTGGTACAAACACCCCGACACCCACATCCCACTGCTCCCAGACCTCCCCCACGCAGCCCCAACACCCTGTGCACCCCCAGACCTGACCTTCCACCCTGTCACCCCTCACTCCCAGGCTCTTGTCACCCTCTGTCCCATCACAGCCACATCCCCCAGAGCTCCCTCCCTGCACCCAAATCCTTGCTGTGCCCCACTCTGGCTCCTGCCCAGCCCTTTGCACCCACATCCCCCTGGATCAGCCCCTCACACTCACTCCCTGCTGCCCTCAGGCTCAACCAGGGTCACCCCAGTGCCTGTTGTGCCCTCAGCACACCCCTACCCTGCCCCAACACCTGTACCTTTACTGTCACCTGGGCCAGCCTCTTATCTCTGCCATCACCTGGGCCTGTCCTTTGCCCTTGTTGTCACCTGGATCTGTCCCTTGCCCTCACTGTCACCTGGATCTGCCCCTCATCTTCATCATCACCTGGACCTGCCCCCTCATCCTTATTGTCACCTGGACCTGCCCCTCACACACCAAACCAATCTCTCATCCCCATCCCCCGACCCTAAACCAACCTCTCACCACTGTACCCAAAACCAACCCTGTACCCCAAACTGTCCCATCATCCCTGTACCCCAAACCAACCTTGTACCCCAGACCAGCCCCAGTGCCAAACCCCATATCCCAAACCAGCCTGTCACCCTTGTATCCCAAACCAACCTTGTATCCCAAACTAGACCTTGTACCCAAACCAACCCCACACCCCAAACCAACCCCTCACTTCCATACCCGAAGCCAGCTCTCCTGTACCCCAAACTGAACCCTCACCTCAAATGAGACCTTCACCCCTCTACCCCAGACCAACCATGTAACCCAAACCAGCCTCTCACTTCCATACCTCAAACCAACTCTGTATCCCAAACCAGCCCTGCACCCCCAAACCAGCCCTGTACACCAGGCCAGCCCATCACTGCTGTACCCCAAACCAACCCCATACCATAACCACTCCCGACCTTAAAACAGTTCCAACCCAAAAACCAACCCTATACCCCAAGCCAACCCTGTACCCCAAACCAGCCCCAATCCCAAAACAATCCGTCACCCCTACACCCCAAAACAACCCCTATACCATAAACCAATACCGGTACCCCAAACCAACCCTGATCCCAAACCATCCCCTGTATCCCAAACCAACCCCCGTACCCCAAACCATCCCCTACACCCCAAACCACCCCCTACACCCCAAACCAACCCTGATCCCAAATCAACCCCGTACCCCAAACCAACCCTGATCCCAAACCAACCTCATACCCCAAACCACCCCATGTACCCCATACCAATCCCTGTACCCCAAACCAATCCCTACACCCCAAACCAACCCCAATCCCAAACCACCCCCTGTATCCCAACCCAACTCCGTATCCCAAACCAATCCCTGTATCCCAAACCAACCCTGATCCCAACCCAACTCCGTATCCCAAACCAACCCCGGCCTCAAACCACCCCCTGTACCCCAAACCACCCCTGATCCCAGCCCAACTCCGTACCCCAAAACACTCCCCGTATCCCAAACCACCCCCCGCCCCCCAAACCAGCCGCTCAGCCCCCTCCCCACCACCCCCCCCCCCTTACGGGGACACCCCCGCGGGCTCTCACCTGAACCTGCCCCCGCAGTGCTGGCACTGGTCGCCCACCCATCCCGGCTGGCACTCGCACTGCCCGGTGCCGGGCTGGCACCGCCCGCCGGTGGCGCACGGCTTGTCGCATTCCTTGGCCACCGCCACCGCCGCCTCCTCCTCGCCGGCGGCGGCGGCCGCGGCGGGGCCCAGCAGGAGCAGCAGCAGCAGCGCCAGCAGCGGCGGTACCGGCGAGCTCCCGCCCCGCCGGCCCGGGGCCCGCCGCGCCATCGGCCCGGGGGGCGCGGGGCGGGCGGGGGGCGGCGGCGGCGCTGCTGCTGCGCGGACCATCGGCCGCCGCGGGGCCTCCGCCGCTCCCGCTACGGTGGCCGCGAGTAGGGGACGGGGGAACGGGGGGGGGGGAGGAAAGGGGCGGGGGGAACGGGAGAACGGGGGAGGGAGCGGGAGGGGCGGGATCCCTGACGTCAGCCGCGGGAGCGGGGCGGGATCGCGGGGCGGGCCCGCCGAGGGCAGAGCCCGTCCCAGAGCTCGCCCCAGAGCTCGCCTCGAACGCGGGGAGGGGTTCTCGGTCCGTCCCCGAAGCACCGCGTTTCTCACGGGGTTCAACAGGCGGGGCTTGTTAGTTTTCCCCAGGAACGGTGGCACGGCGCGGTTTTCACCGCCGCTGTTGGAATTCAAGCCCCTCGGCTTGGCGTTAGTTGAGTGTTACAGGTGAGAAGGGGGGCGGCAGAGCGGCCCTGGGACAGCCCGAGCGCTGCCCCCGGGGAGAGCAATCGGGGACGGAATGTTCCCGGTGGACAGGAACGCTGTCACGGAGTCGTTTAGGTTGGAAAAGAGCACTGAGGTCATCCAGTCCACCCTGTGCCCGATCCTCATCTTGTCCCCAGCCCTGAGTGCCGCATCGTGTCATTCCTTGGACGCCGCCAGGGCTGGAGACTCCAAAGCTCCCTGGGCAGCCCCTTGCAGTGCGCGACCACCCTTTCCAGGAAGAAATTGTTCCCAATATCCAACCGAAAACTCCCCTGGCACAGCTTGAGGCCGTTCCCTCTCCTCCTGTCCCTGTTCCCTGGAGCAGAGCCCGACCCCCCCCGGCTCCCCCCTCCTGTCA
>JAWWES010000144.1:0-20541 GCA_035583135.1 Lophotriccus pileatus
GGCCGCGGGTCCGGGGGGATTTTTGGACAAGAGGGGGAATCAAAGCTGCGGAGCCGAGCTGGTTAAAGCCATTTCACCTTTAATTGTAAGCAAAAAATCACTCTCACGCGGATTCTCCGACACCAGCAAATAAAATAAACTCTAACAAAAACAGAGAAAGTGAATCACTGTAGTCCAGTCCGAAAACAACCCATATTTATATATATATTTATAGATATGTCGTTTGTAGCAGTGAAAGGCAAGTATGGGCCAGTGAATTCCCGATAAATTACATTCTTTACATCCCAACAAGGTCTAGCGGCTGGAAAGTGGCTGGAAACAGAAACCGGGGAGGGGGGGAGGGTGCGGGGGGAGAGGGGTCCTGCCCAAAACGTGTGCGGGGAGAGGGGAGGGCTGTGAGAAGGGGAGGTGCTGCCCGGTGCCGAGCCCTGCCTGCGCGGCCAGGAGGGGGGTGGTGGGGACAGGGACACTGCCCAGCCCCCGGTGGCCACGGTGCCCATCGAGCCGTGCCCTGCTCCAATCCATTGCCCCAGTTCCTTGTTGCCCAGTTCATCACCCCAGTGCCCTCCTGTACCCCCCCAGTGCATCCCCCACTCCCCTCCTGCAACCCCCAGTGCATCCCCCCTTTCCCCCCCCCCCACCCCAGTGCATCTCCCACCCCGTGGGCACATCTGCCCGTGGAAATGCACCAGGAGCTGCCCCAGGGTCCCACAGGGACGCCCCCACAACTCATCCCAGGTGCTCCCCCTCACCCCCCTCCCAGCCCTGCCCCGCTCCAGCCCGGTGCCAGGTGGGTTTGGCAGTGTCCTTGGGGGTCCTCGCTGCAGCAGCTGGCACAGGAGGGACCCGAGGGGGTGTCAAAAGTGAGGAGGGGGGAGCTGGAGTGGGGCAAGGTGGGATGGCAGCCTGGTTTTTCCCAGGAGAACATCGGTCTGGCAGTGAGTCGGCTCCCAGGCTCTTCCCAAGTCTCAGGGTGGGAGAGGGGCACCCCAGGGGGGCACAGGGGCACTCAGGGGGCGCAGCAGCACCCAGACTGGGAGGGCTGAAGGCAGCAGATCCCCGGGGAGGAGGGACACCCCTCACTCCCCCAGTGCCCACCCACCGGAGCCCGGCCGAAAACAGAGCCAGGCACTGTCCCTACCAGCAGTCCCGGGGGGGGAGGGTGTGGGGGGCAGAAAGGGGGCACCAAGCCCAGAAACCACCCCCCAAACCACCCCTGCTGGCTGAACCGTGCCTGCCCTGGGGCGGGGGCTGCAGGTTCGAGCCCCCTCCCCACCCCGGGCCCGATTCCCACGGGAGGAGCGAGGCCGGGGGGTGGGGATGGGGGGGCAGATCTGGGTGTGTGGGAAAGGGGCGGGGGGGGACACCCTAAAAACCGGCTGAGAGCCCTAAAGCGGGTACACGGCGCGACACGGACTGAGCTCGGGGCCGAGCAGGGCTCAGAAGAGGAAGGCTTTCTTCTTCAGCTCGTTGCGCTTCCAGAGGGCCAGTTTGCTGAACTCCTCCGGGGGCATCTCGAAGACCTTCAGGAAATCCTCGGGGGACAGGTGTCTCTGTGGGGGGCAGAGGGATCAGTGACAGGGTGCAAAGACACCTCCCATTCACCCCCCCTAAAATATCCTGGCACGGCCCCCACCTCCAGCCTGGTCCTGTCCACGCCGGGCGGCAGCTTCACGCGGCCTCGGTTCGTCACCATCAGCATTTCATAGGGGTAGATCTGCAAGAGGGGGGGGCACACACGGCTGTAAGACCCTCTCATGGCCCTATCCAAGCCCCCCCAGCCCTATCCAAGCCCCCCCCAGCTCTGCTCACCTTCTGCTCCAACATGCTGGGCAGGGAGTTCCCTCTGTCCATGCGCCCGCGTTGGCCGTTCTGGGGGGGCAAAGCCTGGTGTCAGCCCGGCCCCCCCTCCCCACAGGGCTGCTCTGCCCCACCTGAACCGATACCAAGGTGGTGGGCTCCAGCCTGGCATGGCACAAACCCCCTCCCACCTCCAGCTGACCCCTCTCCCCTGTGAGATCAGTCCCAGAGGTGGCCCCGGGTGTCCCCCCCCATCCCATCATACATCACCCTCTCGCTGAGTCTCCGTCCTGGCAGCCAGGTGAGTTCTTACCTGCAGGGCTGGGAAACAGAGAGGAGCAGGGCTGAGCCCTGGAGACCCCCACTGTGACCCCCCAGTACCCTCCCCCCAGCGATGACGAGCCCCCAGAGCTGGTTCTCCAGCCTCTATTGAGACCAGGTTTGCTCCAGCACTCCCAATCCCTTGGGACATCCCCCCCAGACATCCCAAATCCCTCAGGACAGCCCCACAGCCCCTCTCCCCAATATCACCCCTGTTCCATGGGCTGATCCTCACCTGGACTGCTCTTCTCGCTCCCCGCCGAGCCGAACTCTGCTGACTGCAGCTGCAGGGGACAGGGGACAGGGGACAGGGTCAGAGCAGGGCCACCCCCAGAGCCTGCCCAGGCTGGGGCATGACCCCAGAAGTGTGGGGAGGCCGCTGCTGCCCACTCACCCGGGTGAGGGTGCTCCTGCCTGAGGCCGGCAGGGAGGAGCTCTTGTAGCTCGTGTGCAGGGCTGGAAGAGAGGGGAGATGGTCAGGGGGGCAGGCAGGGACGTGGGAGGGGCAGGCAGGGGTGCAGGCAGCCAGAGCCAGCAGGTGAGGCAGGGGAGGGCCGGGCTGCAGGAGGAACACCCCACGTACACGTGTGGAAGGGCGTCCGGTCCGGCAGCGAGCGGGTTTTTCTCCGGATCGGGAGAGATTTCTCCATCTCCTCCTTCAGGATCAGCTTCCCGAGGTTGGAGGTGACCTGGGGATGAAGGGAATGAGGGCTGGAAGCCACATCAACATTCCCCCAGTCCCTCCCGAGGCGCCCCCTTCCCTCTCTGCCCCTCACCTTGCTCAGCTCCTGCTTCTGGAGCTCCCGCAGGTTCTTCATCTCCTCGGTCAGGTCCTCGTCCTCCTCCTCCCCTCTCTTGGAGGCCATCCGCCTCCTCCACTCCGTCTCTGCAGGCACAGGGGGGGTGTCAGAGCCCTTCCTGGCACCCCACGGGGTCTCTGACCGGGATAACCCCCCCGTCCCCACCTACCCACGACGGCCAGGGACGGGGGGCACGGCCAGTAGTCGGTCTCGATCTTGGCGGGCTGGTTGGGGTCGGGGGGCTGCGCCGCCGGGAACTTGGAGGATTCGATGATCAAGTCCTCTATGAGATGCTTCCCATGGTGGGCGCTGGAATGGTGGTCTGTGGGGTGCAGGGGGAGGGTGAGGCAGTGCCTTTTGGGGCTCCCCATCCCACGGGACAGACCCCACACACTCACCTTTCTGCCGGTAGATCGGAGGCTTCTTGTATATGTTGAGCTCTGTCGTGTCGGTCTCTGGAAGGAGAAAGGGGGGTGTGGGAAACGGGAGCTCACGGGGGTGCAGGGACCCCCAGGGTGGGTTTGGCAGCACCAGGGGGATCTGTTGTGTGTGTGTGGAGGGGTGTCCTGGTGCCAGGGGGCCATACCGGGTCGGTGGAAGTGCTGGACGCTGCTGCGGGTGGAGGAGCCGCCCTGGCGCGTGGTGGGCAGGGGGGTGCTGGTGGGGGGCCGGCTCTCCAGCCACTCCCGGATGACCTGTGGGCAAACAGGGATCAGTCATCATCCACCCACCCACCCTGGCCCTCCCCCTTTCCAAACTCAGCATCCTCCCCCCGGAATTCCCCCCTCCCCGTGGCGCATCCCAAGCCGGTGTCGTTACTCACCTCCGGAGACGGAGGGGGAGAGATGGATTTGGGAGACAGGGAGCGCTGCAGGAGGCAAGAAGCGTTTTATTCCACTTTATTCCAGCAGCCCCACAGCTGGGATTCCTCCCTCCCACTGACCCCTCCTCCTCCTCCCCCAAAAAAAACCACCCCGAGGGGACAGAGGTGGCCCAGGGGCATCCTGACCTCCCGGCTCCGGGGCAGCTCCACGTGCTCCATGAGCGAGTAGGTGAAATGGGGCTCGTAGATCATCAGGTCGGGGCGCTCGATGTCCAGGATCGCCTTGTCCTTAGGGATGGCAGCCAGGTCCTTGTACCCCAGGACCTCGTTGTCCATTTTGGCCTGGAAAGGAGGAGAAATGCCTCAGTTTTGAGTGCAGAAAGGAGATATTTTGGGAATGGGGAGGGCTGTTTTCCGTGGCCCTGCCAGGGCGATGGAGGGGGTTTGGGGAGGCTCATCCCGTCCCCAGGGATGGAGGGATGTGGTGGGAAGGTGGGAATGGCTTCTTACCACGATGCTGGAGGGCGACCCAGGAACGCTGGATCCACGGGAAGAGCAGACGCTCCCAGGGGAGGTCAGTGGCTGCTGGATGGAAAAGGAGACGTTTCAGGCCAGGAAGGGGCTCGGGGTTGTGTTTGGGAACCCAGGGCACGGCAGAGGGGCCTGGGGACACCACTGTGCCCACGGACCTCAGTGAGAAAGATTCCTTGGGGATTTCTGGGGGGGCACTGGGGTCTCCTTTGCTCCTCTGGGGGCAGGGGACAGTGGCTTGGCCAGGACACGCTGCCACTAGATGGTGCTGCCAGGCTGGGCTGCGAGGAGGAGGAGGAGGAGGAGGAAGGCAGGGCCCTGCTAAGGGCATCCCTTGACTGCCCATGTCCTTGGCCACCAGCCCCTGCCCTTGGCCATCAGCCACTGCCTGCATGTCCCCAGAACCCTGCCTGGCCCCCCAGCCACTGCTTGGACCCTCAACACCCTTTCTGGATCCCCAGCACCCTTTCTGGACCCCCAGCACCCTTACTGGACCCCCAGCACCCTGCCCACAACCCCCCCCTTACCTTCTGCAGTCTTTCCATTCAGCTGTGGGCAGGAGAGGTTGTGTCAGTCACAGGGTCCTGTGGGGACAGCAGAGGGCTGGAGGCACAGCCAGGGTGGGCACAGAGCACCCCCATGCTGGTCAGGGGTGAGGTGCCCATGTCCCACCACCCTCCTGCCTTGGGGCTGAGCCCCCCAGACACCAAACCTTAAGGTGGCACGAGGCTGGCACGTCCCCCCTGCCAAATATCGCCGAGCTGGCAGCAGGACAGGCTTCCCCGGGGGGTGCCACTGTCCCCCAGGCAGGGGGGATGGGCGTGGGGCACTCACCGCTGCCTCTGTGGCTCCACATCCCTCTGGGCGCCGACACCAGGCTGGGGCTCGGATATTCCCTCTGCAAAGGGAGAGACGGGAGAGGTGGCGGTGACTCGCGGGAAGGTGGAGCTCCACCTCATCCCCCGCGGACCCCGGTGTGTCCCCTGGCCGTGCCGGCTGCCTGCTGGCTGCTGACGGTGCTGGCAAGCGGGAGCAGCGGGAATGACGCCCTTTTGTCCGGCGGCCTCGAGAAGGCTCCAGCGGGAGCGGGACGGGCGTGCTGTGCTCAGCCAGCCCCCCACCGCCCCCCGGGGCCTCGGCCCTCGCGGTGCTTCTCACCCACAATGCCGCACACAAAGGGGAAAATTCCCCATTCTCCTCAAAACTTCTCCTTTCAGAGGCGGGGGAGGGAGTTGGGAAAAGCCTCGTGCGAGCTGGGAAACAACCGGCCTCGAACCCAAACCCTGGGCGTGGGCTGGGGGACTGTCACCGCCTCTGGGGACCCCAACCCTGCTGTCCCCCAGCCCCAGGGCTCTCAGGAGGGGTGAATCAGCCCCTGTGGGACGCAGAGATGGAGAAGGAGCAGGTCTGAGGAATCCGGGAGCATCCTCCCGCTGCCGGCATGAGGGTCCAGCCCACCACCAGGAGGCCCTGCCTCCCCTCCCTGGAGACCACCACCCCCCGACCGCCACAAATGACCCCCAGATTCGTCACCGGGGAGGGGTTTTAACCCACCGACCCCCACCCCCAGCACCTCCCCGCCACCCCGAGGGTCTGCAGCTCGGAGGGCCGGTGGGACGGGATCGGCGGCGAGCGCGGCACAAGGCGGCATTGTCCGGGCACATCCATGAGCTCACACTTTCCAGCGGCGGGGCCAGGGCAGCCCCCCCGGCCTCCGGTCACACCCCCGGGGGCGTTCGGGACACCGGCGGGGCCGCGGTGGCAGCGAGCAGATGGATGCGATGGCGGAGGAGCGGCGGGAGGGGGTGCGGGGACGGCGGGATGCGGATGCCGGAGGGGACGCAAAACAACCCCAAGCCGGTGTGAAGGGAGGGGGGGTGCGGAGAGATGCCAAAAACCTGGCGAAGGGTGCCAGGGCTGCACAACCAGCTCGGCCACGGTGTGTGCGTGTGTGTGTGTGTGTCCCCCCCGCGCTGGGGGACGCGGGGACATCTTATCTGGCGCAGGCAGGGAGCCACCGCCCCGATGGCAGCCGCGCTCCCCATGGCAACATCCAATCTCCCCGCAAGCCCGCTGGCAGGTGCCCCGCGTGTTCCCGAGATAAGCGTGTTTGGGATTTTCCCGGCCAGGAGGGCGAGAGGGACAGGGCAGAAGGGGGTGGGGACGCGCCGTGCCCCCCTCGCAGAGCGATGCTGAGGGTACCCAGGGAAGGAAAGGAGCTGGGCAGGGAGCCACGGGAAGAGAGGTGGAAGAGGGAGGGACGGACAGACAGACAGGACAAGTGCCGGAGGGGGCTCACCGGGATGTGGGGGTGCCGGTCTCCCCCCCCCCCTCTAGTGTCCCCGGGGAGGGGGGGGCCGTGGCGAGGGCTGTGCTGCAGCGGGAAGAGGCCGGTTCCCTCCTCCCCACCCCGAGGAAATCCGGATTTGACTTTTCGCAGCCGCCAAAGCCATCAGTGCCCGGCCCTGGGCCAGGGGCCAGGCTGGGAGAACCCCCCCACTGCCCGCGGGGGAGCGGGCAGGGACCCCCCAGCCTTCCTCCCCTCGCCCTCCTCCTCCTCCTCCCTTCCTCGCCCTTGCCGCCGTGCAGGGCAGGAGCCTCCCGGTGTTCCCGCAGCCTCCCCGGCTCCCGGCCAGCGCTGGAAGTGGGGGGGACACGCGGGGTCACAAGTTCCCCGAACAGACGGTTCCCGCCAGCCCTGGGAACGGCGTCCGGTGTTTCCCAGCCCAGCCCAGCCCAGCCCATTCCCGGCCTCCTCCTGCTCCTCCTCCCGACACAAACCCCAAACAAACACAGCCCAGGAGAGGCCCGGAGCATCCTCCACCGGGGGAAAACAGAGGCACCGCCACACGTGGGGCCCCACTGGCAACTTGATCGCGACCACGGGAGCACGTGGGTCCCCGACCCGCGGCCGAACGGTGTCCGGTTCCTCCTTTGTCCTGTTTCTCCCTTTTCCATCCCCGCCGGAGCATCTCCCCTTGGCTATTGACAGCCCTGCCCATCGCTTCCGTGCCATCGCACCCTGCTCGGGGACCCCGGTGGCCTTAAAAGCCACCAGCTGGCAGCGCCTGGCCCCGGGGCTTTTTCCATCCCTGGGATGGAAGGGGAGTCCTGCGGAGGACACGGGGATGCTCCGAGCCTCCGTTTCCCTGGTTGCAGGAGCAGCAACCCGCCCACCCCATCCCGGGGCGGATGGAGACGAAGAGGAGGCATTTCCACCTCCTCGGTTCCTCCCCTCCAAGGAATCTGGGCCAACCCACCCGCTCTCCTGCTCCCTCAGCGCTGCCAGGAGGCTCCGAGCCCTCGGACAAGTTTAGAGCGGGGATTCACGGCCCTCACCCCGAAGCTCCTGGTTGGGGGTGAGGGGGGGTCCGGCCTTGGCCCCCCTGCCCCGCTGGCCACGCCGCAGCCCCGCTTTGGGCCGCGCCTCACGTGGCACGTAATCTGGGATTAGAGTGGGATTAGCCTGCTCATCCCGCACGCGGAGGGACCCGCTGGGGGTGTGTGCGGAGGCCGCGCCCTCCGGGGCTCCCCGTGGGGGTCCCGTGGTGCCCCCCGGGCCCAAAACCCCCCCCCAGTGCTGCCAGTTCTCTGTGAACAGCTCCCAGGGATGCCCAGCATCGGGAATCTCAGGGTGTGTGTGGGGGCCTGGGCACCCCGACACTGGGCATGGGGCTGTCACAGCGAGGCACCCACCTGGCAGGACACTGGGGATGTGGCTGGGGGGTCCCCAGGGCTGAGGTGGCAGCTGGTGGGCTGAGTTTTCCTGGGAAAGGCTGGAATTAGCCCTGCCTGCTCACCCACCCTGCACGCCCACAGCCGGGGGCTGAACCCCCCTTGGAGGTGGTTCCATTTGTGGCCAAGAACTGGGAGGGGGCGCGTTTTACACCCCAAATTCCCCCCTCCAGGTAGCCCCCCGATGCTCCATGGTGGTGGGGTGATGGGAATTCGGCCCCTTGGTGCTTTGCCAGGGGGGTTGGATGGGGCCTGGAGGAGCTGGGAGTTGGGGGGGGGCTCCAAAATCCCGTGTCCGTGGCAAAACTCATCGAGCACCACAGCCAGGGAGCATCAAAGCTCTTCACGGGTGAGGGGGGGGAAAGGTGTGGGATGGGGAGTGTCCCCCCCTCTTCAACAGCGCTGAGACCACACAAATCACTCTGCAAATGGGGCTGGGAATGGCAGGGCTGTCCTGGCCTCCAGGGAAGGAGGGCAGGGGGTGTCCCGCGGGGGGAGGAGGGAGATGTGGAGCACTGCGATGCCCCGGAGGAGGGGGGGGCGCGGGTGAGGGGTCGGCGATGGAACCCCCTGTCCCCACAGCCCCCCGACAAGGGCAGGGGGGCTCCCCTCAGCCTCCCCCCGGTCCCCCGGGAGAGCCGGGAAAGAGGGAGCGGCGGCACCGAAAAAAACCCCACCATAAAACCGAGACGGGAAAGCAAAGACCGACCGCGGCGAACCGTCCCCCCCACCCCGAGCCGCTCACTCACCTACGCGCGGGGACACCGCATCCCTCCGGCCGCGGTGGGGGCTGCGGGGGGATGCCCTTGGCACGCTCTGCTCGCCCGGCCACCCGATCGCGCGTGGGCCAGCGGGGCTGCGGCGGCTGCGGCGCATCCGAGAGCGTGACGGGCGAGCGAGAGGGCGAGCGAACGAGCCTGCCTATCTGCCACCGCCAGCCCCGCCGCCCGCCGCCCGATAACCGCGCCGGGGCGGGCGGGGGTGGGTGCGTGGGAGGCTGCGTGGAGGGGTGGAGGAGCGCGTGGATGGACGGGCGGATGGATGGATGGGTGGATGGATGGGCGGGTGGATGGGTTGCGTGGGTGCCGCTCGCCTCTCTCCCCACCTCGCTCGCTGCTGGCTCAGTCCCTTTCCCAACAAGAGGAGAATTAGCCGGCATCATGACGAAGCAGTTATTGGCTCCCGCTCCTCCCGCTTCCCCGGCACAAAGAGGGAGGAAAACAGCGATAACCCGGCCTGCCCCGCTGCCAGGAGCAGCCCGGACCCCCGGCACCCCCCTGCAGCCCCCGCTGCCAGCTGGGCACGGCAGCCCCTGCTCCCCCCTACCAGCCCCTCGCCGGGATTTGGGCACCCCCAGCCCCGATCTGGGGAGCCGAGCACCCCACTGGGCTGCGGCAGGGTGTGGGGGGGCCTTTGGGGGGCACCTGCCGTCCAGCCCGGAGCCCTGGGTGGGTTTGGGGGGGCTGCGAGGGCGGCGCCCACCCACCCCCCGCTGCCCTGGGAGGGGAAATCCAGCAGGAATCTCCTCCATCCGCGGGGCCAGCAGAGCACAGGGAGGGCCGGGAGGTGCTGAGGACCTGCCAAAATCAAGCCCTGGTGTCCGGCAGGGAGAACTGATGTCCCACCCCGCACATCCTGAGCCCACCACATCCCGGAATCCCAGTCCCTGCCCTTGGGATGAGCCCCCAGGGCTGGGTTGGGGCAGGACACGGAGGTTGTGACCATCCTTAATCCCCCTAGAGCCGCTGGGAACAGGGGCCTGGCTGAGGCTCCAGGCACCCGGCACGGGAACGGTGCCACGGCTGGACCCCCCCCCCCGGGGGCGGCGGGGGCTGCGTTGGTGCCGCAGCGCTGGGATCCAGCGTCTATTCCCGGCTCTGTGTGGGAGAGAGCAGCCTGCTGACAGCAGCTCCCTCCCCGGGTCCCATCCCCGGCGCTCTGCTCTGCCCATCGCTGCCTCAGGTCCTGTCCTGGCTCAGGGAAGGGCTGCCGGACCCCCTGGAAGCACGTCTGGGGTGGGGGATGCACATCTGGGTGGGGAGGGGGATGTACACCCAGGGGGATGGACACACAGGGATGAATACCTGGGAGGGCGGGAACACACCCAGGGATGCACATCTGGGGGGGATACACGCCTAGAGATGAACATCCAGGGGGATACACCCCCAGGGGAATGCACACACGTGTCCTTTGCCTCCAGGACCAGCCCTTCTCGCTGATCCACGAGCGGCCCGAGATGCCGCCGCACCCCCGCGCTGAGGGGGCTCCGCCGGTCCCGGCCGCCCCCCGGGGCCGTGCCCATGAATAATCGAGGCCGTGGCCGCCTCCCCCCCCCCTTCTCGCCCCCCACTAACCCAGTTTCTCAAGCATGAAGACGATCGCAGCGGCTGCTCGGGCGGCCGCCACCTGCGCCCGGGGCCGTTCGTGGTACCCTCGGGGGGCTCGGCAAGCCCCCCTCCCCCTCCCTCAACCCAGCCCCGCACCCCGAGGTGCCCGCAGGGAAGGAGGGAGGGAGGAGTTTGGGAACGCACTTATCCCGCTCCAACCAAAGCCAAGCCCCCCCCCCCCCCCTCCAAACACACACCCCGTCCCCGCTGGGTCACCCCGATCCCAAAGCGGTGCTTCCAAAGCCGGGCTTAAGTCAGGAGGAGGGGGGTCTGGGGGGTGTGGGGGCACGGGGAGCGCGGCCCTTACCTTCAGGGCAGCCCATGGCCCGCCGCAGGCAGCGCTGCCCGTCCGCCGGGAGCCATCCCTGCGCCGAGCATCCCCTCCCCTGCGCCGCACCGCACGTTGCCACAGCGACCGCCTCCCGCCGCAGCCGGGATGGAGCGAGGAGGATGTGCGGGAGCATCCCTTCGGCCTCAGCCGGGGATGGAGGGGCCGCAGGAGCAGCCTCTGAGCTCAGGGAGGGATGGAGGGGGTGCAGGAGCATCCTTTGGGTTCAGTCAGGGATGGAGGAGCATCCTTTGGGTTCAGTCAGGGATGGAGGGGGTGCAGGAGCATCCTTTGGGTTTAGTGAGGGATGCAGGAGCATCCTTTGGGTTCAGTGAGGGATGGAGGAGCATCCTTTGGATTCAGTGAGGGATGGAGGGGGTGCAGGAGCATCCTTTGGGTTCAGTGAGGGATGGAGGGGGTGCAGGAGCATCCTTTGGCCTTACTGCCCTGCAGGACAGGGCCAAGGAGCGTTCCCACATTCCCAGGGGGGACAGAACCCACTGTGCCCCTCTGTGAAGCAGGTGCCTGACCCAAAATTGCCCTATTGCCCCCCCTTCTGGGTTTGCAAGGGCAGTCACCCTACAAGAGCTGTTGTGGGTGCTCCCACATCCCAGGGGACACCAGCCCTGCCACCCCAGTGACACCCCCAGCTCAGGGGTCCCCTCTTGTCACAGCTGGGACCCCGTGGGGCACAAGGACTGTGGGGAATTAGGGGTGGCAGTGGGGTGGGGGGCTGACACCCCTCACCTCTGCAGCCAGGTGGGAGCTCTGGGCAGCCCCCCCAGCCCCCTCCAGCATCCTCAGCCCCTCGAGCATCCCACGGGAGAGCAAAGCCTTGGGAAAGGCTGGACACAGCGTGTCAGGGAGAGACACCCTCCAGTGCACTTTCTGCACAGAGGACATTCCCGTCCCCACCTCCACCCCCCGCCCCAGGTCTCACCTCAAAAAACAAGAAAGAAGCAGTGTGAGGTTCTCTTTTTTTTCCTCCTCCTTCCCCAGCCATAATTAAAAAGGACTCACCCTTCCGAGCCCTTTCTATCCCGGGAGGTCGAGAAGAAAGAGAGGGGAGGAAGGGGAAAACCCTGAAAGAAAAGAGAGGAAGGGCTTGGGAAGGAGAAGAGAGAAAAAAGAAGAAAAAGAAAGGGACGAGGGGGGGAAAAATTAAAGCGGAGATTACACAAAGGGAACTCCTCTACCTTTGAAGCTCGGGCGAAATTGGGGAGGGGGCGGCGGGGGCAGGGAGGGTCCGGACCCAGTCGGCTCCTTTCTCAAAGCCTTCTCCTTTCAAGAACGTCTCGAATTCCTGCAGGAACAAGGAGCCGGGGCTGTGGGGCCGAAGGAAACGGGGAGAGAGGGCGGGGAGGGGGGGACACAAAATGAAATCCCCGTGGCCGCTCGGCTAATTCCAGCCGCCACACCTGGGCAGCGGCGCCGGCCGCTTTGTTCGCCCCTAATTGCTGGGTGTTGCATTTCCCTCCTGCTTTAAAGCTTCATTTAACTCAAACTGTTATAATTTTCTCCCCTCCCCGGCCGGGCTCTCCCCCCACATTGTGCTGGCGGGGCTTTGTAGGGGTTGGGGGAGCCCCGGCTCGGGGATTATGGCCCCCCCAGGGTCCGGCTGCCACCGCCCCGGGCATTGTCACAGGGCAAGGCAATTATGGGGAGGGGAAGCACGGCCTGGTGGCCCCCAGAAGAGAGAACAGGGAGGGACCACCTGCTCTGAGGGGGGTGGTCTTTGGGGGAACAGGGGGCACCAGGCTGAGGGTGATGCCCTGGGGGGGGAACAGGGGGACCACAGGGGGTACCACACCAAGGGTGATGCCCTGGGGGGCAGAAAAAGGGGGTATCACAGTGGGTACCACCCAGAAGGTGATGCCAGGTGAGGGGAACAGCAGGGACTGTGACAAGAGTGACACTCCATGGGGTCCCAAACTGGGCACCAGGATGAGGGTGATGCCCTTCTGGAGGGGGAGAACAGGGGGTACCACTCAAAAAATGATGCCCTGGGTGGGGCCACAGTGGGTACCAGATTTAGGGGAACAACAGTGGGTAGCAGGTTGGGTAACACACCAAGGAGGAAGCCCTGGTGGGGAACAGAGGGTCCCAAGGTGATGCCCAGGGAGGGAGAACAGCAGGTACCACACCTCAAGTGCTGCCCTGTCCACCAGGATGCAGCAGCCACCCCCAGGAGTGGGGGGCACAGACAGGGATGGGGGACCCCTTTTGCAGCCACCTCCATCCTCTCCCTCTGCCCAGGGGAATTGGGATCCCCCCATCCCAGCAGGCACAAGGCCCGTGGCAAAGCCTCAGGCCCAGGAAGGAAAACACCCCCAGGCCCCGTCGGTCTCCACACTCACTTTTATTTGCCTCGGGGTTTCCTCCTTTACACAAAGAAACTCCAAAGTCTAAATCGTTCAAGGCCTAAAACTGACTCACAGACAGCAGGGCTGGTAAAAAACACACACACACAAACAGCAAAATAAAAAAATCACCCAAAGGCGGTTTCTCTTTGGCCTGGGGGGCACCCACATGTGTTCCCCACCCACCCACCCCACACCCAGTGCCGCTGGGAGAGGGCACAGACCTTCCCCTCCAATAAATAACGTGGTACAAGTGCTGGTCCCGGGGTCTGCGTGCCCAGGCACTCCCCAGACAGACAGACGGACAAAGGGGCAGCCCCTGCTCTCCAGCACCTGCCTGGGGTGCCCTGGGGACAGGAATGTGTCCAGCGGTCCCATCCCTGAGGGGCTGGGGGAGAGAAAGGGGGGGCAAAGGCACCAAAGTGGTGAACGTGGATCCTGTGGGATGCTCCAGGGATTTGGGACCTGCTGACACCAGTGACTGCACTCAAACCCTGCTCTCCCTGCCCCAGGGGGGGGTCTAAACATCCCACATTCCCAGGAGGAGCGGGGAGGGCAGGGGCGGGTCCTACGCGCGGGGGGCGCGGGAGCGGCGGGTGGGCGAGGACGAGCCGCCCACGAACTCGAACTGCTTCTGGCGCTCGGCGTTGGGGAAGGGCAGCTGCCCCCGGTACAGGCGCTTGATGAAATGGGCCTCCCGCTGGTTCTGGCGGCTGCGGGAGGCGCGGCGGGGGCGGCCCCGGCGGGTGAAGGCCATGTACCAGCCCTCGTAGCGCGCGTTGCGGAACGCCGTGTAGTTGTTCTCCAGCACGATCTCGGTGAAGATGCAGTCCTTGCTCTTCCCGTTGGGCTGCGGGAGGAGGGAGGAGGAGGAGGAGGAGCAGGAGGAGGAGAGGGGGCGCTTGGGGTTGGGACTCGAGTGGTGTTGTGGCTCCCCAGAACATCCCTGGCACCCCCGGGCTGTCTTTGTCACCATCCAGCTCAGCCCTGGAACCTCCCAAGTTCGTCTTTGTCACCCCCTGGACCATCTCTGACACCCCCCAGCCCATCTCTGGCACCCCCAGCCCACTACTGGCACCTCCCACCCAGTTCATCTCTGTCACCATCCTAAAAACCTCCCAGTTCATCTGTCACCCTCCAGACCACGTCACCACCCCTGCCACCCTCCAGCCTGGTTTTATCACCCCCCAGCCCAGCCCTGACACCCCAAAGCCCATCTTTGTTGCCCCAAACCCTGTTTTTATCACCCCAAGCCCCATCCCCATGGATTTATCCCCGATACACCAGGACCAGCTCCCCAGGGGCTGATGGAGGAAAAGGGAGGGGAGGGGGTCAGGCAGAGCCCCCCCAGTGCACCCCTATAACCCGTGTGAGCGGGGACACGGGGACCAGCCTGGCTGGGGATCCCAGTGGGCTCCCAGGCTGAGCTCCAGGGACTGGGGGGGACACAGAGGGAGTGTGGGGGGAATCCAGGACTCACTTTCCCGATGAGCTTTCCCCTCTTGCTCATGCAGATGTACTTCTCGCTCTCGGCCCCCTTGATGCGCACGCGGCTCCCGAACGTGTCCGTCTCCACGATGAGCTTGGCTGGGAGGAGGGGGGAATGTGTCCCATGGGGGGTTGGGACACCCCCCAGCACCCAAATCCACCCCCATCACCTTCTCCCTGCCCCTCTCTGCCTGTCTGGGAGGCCCTTCCCATCCAGGGCAGGGAATCTCCCAATTTGGGGGGTCTTTGTTAAAACCCAGCAGAGCCAAAGTGGGGGTTGCTGGAGGCACCAACCCCTCCCTCCCCCTCTGGTGCTTCCACATGGTCAGGATTTGATGGGTTCTCCAGGGTCACACCGAGCCCAGCAGGTTAATTATAATTAACCCAGCAGGTTAATTATCCTTATCCTCACCCACAACAGCCCCGGCTCCAGAGGTTGGGAGCGACACCAAAACCCGTGGCCTTGGTGGATCCGGCTGGGAAAGCTCAGGGAAAGCCCTGGAAAACTGGTGATTCAACCTTGCTTAGAAAAGCCTTTCCTGAAGTTCTGAGGGGCTCTGGTGCCCAGGGTGGAGAATCCCATGGGAAAGGTGGTGTGGCCAGGATGGGCTCTGCCCACCGCCCATGGATAGCTAAGAGGTGGATGATGCCGGCATCAGCTGATTCTCCCCCAGGAAAAGTTGTTTGTCTCATGCCACGAAGAGATTAGAAAGCACCAGCCCTAAATATAGGGCTTATAAATACTGCATGGAGCCAGAGAAATCCACGATTTTGGAAGTTTTGAGGTCAGGGCTCTTCGGAGCCGAGCTCTCACCGGAGCCATCCGAGGAGGCGATTTCTGGGTACAAAGCCAGCCCTTCCCACCATTCCCTTTGGGAAGAGACATTCCCTGGGTGTCTCCATGAGCAGGGTGACCCCCCCCCTCACCGAATTTGTTGCCGTCCTCGGCCGTGGCCGTGATCCTCTTCCCGTGGACCTGGACGTGCTTCCCGCTGGTCCGGCTGTAGAGTTGGTACTCCCGGATCTGCCGCCGGCTCAGCTGGTCCGTCATGGCCCCCTGGTCCCTCACGTACTGGTTAAAATTAGGAGACGGTTGGTTCTCCCCCTTTGTTTACAAAGGGAAAAACGGAATCAATTCGCTTTGGGAATGGCAAGGGGAGCAGGGGGGGAGCTGGGAATGGGCGCCTTCCCCCCCCGGGTGTGGGAATAAGGAGCTCCCAACAGCCTGGTTCCCTTGGGATCAGCAGTGGGGCCAGGCAGAGACCTTGTTGTTCATCCCAAGCAGGAGGGGGATGCAGGGAAGGACGTTCTCCTTCCAGCACAGCCACTCCAGGGATGCTCAGCAAGGCCCCAGGGATGTGGGAGCTGAGCTGGGGAAACCCCCCACCCGCTCCTTCATGGTGGGTGAGAGCCCCTAAAGCCAGGCTGGGTGTCCCAGGAGCAGAGTTGTCCCCCCCCAGTCCATCCTGAGCTTGGAATTAACACCCTGGACACTGAGACAGCTCCGTGGTTCGTTCTGACCAGGCCACAGCAGCACACGGGGGGTGCAGTGGGAAGGTGGAGATGGGGGGCACTGCCTGCTCTCCCCCCTCCCTCAAACTCCCTGCCCACCTTTGTGTTCTCCCGGGGACTCATTTCCTGCCGGGATCTGCTTTAAAGCCTTTGGGGCTGTCGGGGGAGGTGGGATGGGATGGGATGGAATGGGGAGGGGGGGGCGGCCCCTCTCCATCAAAGGCTCTTCCCTTCCCCTCTCATTTTCAAAGAAATAAAAGCATTTACCTTGGGAAGGGGAGGAGGGGGCGGTTGGGAAGGAACTAAAAAGGTCCCGAGGATGTTTTAATGCCGCGGGGCCGCAGCCCCGGGGGTTTTGTTCGGGCGCTGGAGCGGAGGGTGCTGATATGGAACAGTGGATTTTAATAGGCACTGCCTTTCTAAAGCCACAAAAAGGGACGGCGCAGCCCCGGAGGGTGCGGGGGGAGAGGGGAGGGGGTGTCAAACCTCACACTGGTGGGGGTCCAGACCCCGTTAACCCCCTCGGGAGCCCCAGGAACTCACGGCTGAGGGACCCGGAGCATCCCCTGCCCGAGCAAGGCTGCGAGGAACGTGTCACCTGCCCGGGATGGCATCCCTGCCAGCCTTATCCACACCCTCCAGAGGGTCCAGAGGGGTCTGGGGGGAATGTTATCCCCGCTGCTGAACCCCCATTTACAGCCTTTCAAGGTCTCTTGTGCTGATGGGCACAAGCAGCTCCGGTGTGGACACAACCCTCCCATCCATCCCTGCATCCCTCCCTGCCCGGGGCTCCATCCCTACATCCTTCCAGCCCTGGAAAAGCCCCCACCAGGGCAAAGGCACCCCCCAAAGCAAAGGGTCAGCTCAGGGTGGGGGTCACAGAGCGGGCACACCTTCACCCAGCCCGCGGTTAGCAGAGCACATCCACCTACCTGCGTCTGACAGGAGAACATGAGGAGCTGGAAACATCTGCGGGGGAAAAAAGAGAAGGGGAGAGGGGGGAAAATCCAGTGAGTTTCGTTGGGAGTTGGTTGTTTTCCGCTCCCGCTGAGAATAAATGGGGTGGGTGGCAGGGAGAGAGGCTCTTACATGGACAGGTTCTGCAGGGTGAGGGGCTGCATGGCGCTGCTCGAAGCCCCCCGGCCACCGGCGGCCACCGACGGTGCCACGGCGGGCTCGCTGCGGTCCCAGCCGGGGCAGGGCAAGCCGAGGGTCCTCCCGCGCCCTCCCGGCCGGGCCGATCCCCCCCTCTCCGGGGGTGCCCGAGGGGACGGGCGGGTGCGGAGCTCCCACGCGCGATGCCGAGGGCTGCGGGGCAGCGCCGGAGCATGGGGGAGGCAGCCGGGGCAGGGGGTTTTCCTCCTCCTCCTCGTCCTCCTCCGGCCCTGGGGGCTGCTCGTCCTAAGCCTCGGGGGCATCCAGCTCCATCCTGCCCCCCGCGCCCCCTCCCCATCAGCCTCCGGTCCTGGGGCCGCTGTCGCCGCCCGGGGCAGCGCCCGCAGCCCCCCAACCCATGGAGCCCGGCCTGGAGGTGGGACAGGGAGGAAGGGGCAGCTTTTAAAGGTGGGGGAGAGCCCCGCGAAGAGGGGCCGGACCTCTCCCGGGAGGCAGAGGCTCCGCCGGGGGAAGGAGGGTGGGGTGGGGGAGTGGGAGGGAAAGGTGGTGATGGGGGGGGTCTCCATCACCCCCCACACCCCGCGGAGATGATGCTGTGGGGCGTGGAGAAGGTACCAGGCCTGAGGAAGAGATGCTTTTTGTCACCCTCCTGTCACCAGGCACGGCCCAGCCTGGGCATCCCCCACCACTGCTTTAGTGCTGGGGGGCTCTGGGGACCCTCTCTCCACCCCGACCCAGCAGGTCTCACCTCCCCCCCGAGGAGGGGGAGGCTGTGAACCCCTCGACGAGCCGTTTGTTGGTCCCAGGAGGTGTTAAGTGCCCTGTAAATGCCCCGGCAGGGAGCTGGGGTAACTCCTGGAGGGATCCAACACCCCTGGAGGGGAAGAGAGGGCAGCACAGGGGGTGAGGGGGTTAGATCAGAAACCACTTACTTGCTTTCCTGGTTGTGCCTCAGTGTCCCCATCGGTGCCAGAGGGATCCAGACCCCTGGGAAAGGCAGGATGGGGAGCAGCAGAGTACCCACACCCCCATCTGCAGGGTGGGGTGGCTGATTCAGTGTGAACGACCCAAATTAGACCCCCCGGCCGTGGGGGATGATTGATGGGCACGGAGCCATCATCACTCCCGGTGTGGCCCCCCCGGGTTGGGGCAGAGGGTCCCGGGAGCTGTCAGCACAACCACGGGGGGGGTCCCACTGTGCAAACAGCCCCTGCAGGGCGAGGAAAGGCTGGAGGGACAGGGCTGCCTGTCACAGCCTCCCGCGGGTGGCCCTGGAGGACAAACCCCCCCCCCTCCTCCCCATCCCAGCAGCTCCTCAGCCTCATCCCAGCATCCCCAGTGGGAGCAGAGCAGGATTAAAATTCCCCCCAAAGCCCCCTCATTCCTTCCTGTTACCCCACACCCATCATCACCAGCACGGGGAGCCAGGAGTGTGAAACATCCTTTATTTGGGAATGACACCACCACCAGAGCTGCTCTCGGGCTTCTCCCACACCTGGAAGGGAAGGAGGAAGGATTTGCCACGAGCTGGGGGCACCCCCAGCCCCCCTCACACCGGGACATCTCCTCCCTTTCCATACCTGGCCAGGCTCTGCCGCACATCCCATCATTTCTTCGCTGCTGCTTTCTTGCCCCTGCCGGCTCCACGGCCCTGCAGGGATGAGACAGGGCTGAGTAAAGACCCCCACCCAGCCCAGGGAACCCCTCCCGTTTTGGGTTCAGCCACTGAAGGCCATCACACCTTCCCCAGGTCCTTCCCCACAGGGGATGCAAAGGGACACCCCAACCAGTCCTACCTTGCCGGGAAGGGGTTTCTCAGGGAGGGCCTTTTTCCTGTTTGGGAGAGAAGGGAGGGCTGGGATCAGGGGCCCAGCAGGGTGGGCAGCCCCTGCTTCCAGGCTTTTTCCCCCTCCATCATACTCACTGCTCATCTTCCTTTTCCAGCCTCCGCTTCTAGGGGGGAGAGAGAGGAAGATGAAGGATGAGGACTCGTTCCTGGGCCTGGGACTCTTCCTCCACAAGGGATGAAGGTCACAGCTCATCCCCTTCACAGAGAGGGGCTTGGGGTCCCTGCCCCTTCTTTCTGCATGGAACAGGGACCCCTGTGCCCCCCACACCCCCCAACCCCAGCGGGAGCTGACCTTGGCAGCGCCGCTGTTCCGGGAGTTTTGGCCCTTGGGGGGCTTGGGAGGGGACTCCTCTTCTTCTGACTCCTCTTCCTCATCCGAGGTCAACACTGTGGGAGAGCCTGGCTGAGCCCCTTCCCCCAGGGAGAGGGGGGGTCCCAGGGCAGGGGGAGAGACCCCAACACTCACTGGAGATGTGCTGCCCGCTGATGTGGACGGGCCCGGAGCCGGCTCTCAGATGGAAGGTGACAGGAGGAGTCAGCTCCACTCCCACCAGCGTGATCTGCAAAACAGGGGGGTGGCAGCTCCCCTGGCAGCCCCCCCGGGCCAGCAGCACCCCCTCCCCAGGGCCAGCAGCCCCCCTTCCCCGGGGCACTCACCATGGGCAGCACCGATGGCTTCAGCGTGGCCAAGGGCACCGGGGTCTGGGCGTCGCCCTCCTCGGCCACCACCTCCACCACGTGGAATTCATCCGGGGCCGACTCCCCCAGGCAGATCTGGAGCAGGGGGAGAAGAAAACCCCACCCAGGACCCCCGTGGCACGCTGGTAGCCCTCACCCAGGACCCCCAAGGATTTGAGGGGCGTCAGGGTGCAAGAAGCCCCCTCCTCGACTGGCACAGTCTGCACCACAGGGTCATCTCTTCCAGGGAGCAAAGAGAAATCCTTCCTCCTCACAGTCCTCCCACGACCCCCAGGGCACCCCTGGCGGGTTTTTGGGGTCACCCACCGTGCGCAGGGCCAGCTGCTGCTCGCAGTGCCACCCCTCGGGCATCTGGAAGGTGTAGGAGTCCTTCTGCCTGCTCAGCTCACACCCTGCGGGCAGAGAGAGGGGCTCAGCCGTGGGGTGGGGGTGTGGGGGGCACCCCAGGGCAGCCCCAAACCCCTCGGTGCTTACCCCAAAGGAGGGACACGGGTTTCTCGGAGGTGCTGTCGGTGCTCTCTGAGAAGGACATGGCTTTGGGGTGTCACAGCCTGGAGTGGGGGGGGGAAACACACACAGCACTGTGGAGACCCCAGAGACCCCTCCCCAGCAGCCCTTCCCCAAAACTGCACCGCAACACTCACCCCACCAAAAAAAAACCCTCCAAGAAAATACTCAGGTGAACTCTCAGCCCAAGGGAAACCCACGAAGGCACGAACACCCCCCCTCCCCCCCGGCACTTATAAAGGCAGAGAGACCCCCGCCCACCCAATCACCTCGTTAATTAGAAGC
>JAWWES010000149.1:0-11259 GCA_035583135.1 Lophotriccus pileatus
TCCTGGCCGTCTCCAACGTGCTGTCAGCTTAGCAGGGGTGCCCAGGACGGGCTAACGCTCCCAATTGCTCCCACAGAGGTGGTCGGCAAGGCAGGAACAGAGAACCAAAACCCCCAGAGTGTCAGGAGGGCCCTGTGCCCCCCGGATTACCGCCGGCGCTGCATGATCGGCATGCTGGTGACACTGTGCGTGGTGCCGATGGTGTTACTGTGCTGCGGATTTGTGGTGCAAGAGTTGTATAAGCACAGACAGTAAGTCACTGATTTCTCTCCACTCTGCTCCCTTCAGAGGCTGCTCAGAGCACTTGTGGCCTGTCTCATAGTCAGGACTGTTCTGCAGGGCTCCAGTATCAAATGACTTCTTTGTTAATGAAATTCATTGACTAGTTTTTAACTTAGTTTTACTCTTTTCCCAGGGTCCTCGTCAAGCTCATGATGGCATAGTTATGCCATGGCTCAATAGAAAACTGTAAGTATTATAAAATGAGATATTTTTTATACTCTTCTGTCTTTCACAGACTGTAATCAAAAGTAGGTGGGTCTGATGTGACCAACAGAACAATTTTGCTCTGCTTATAATTCAAATGACGAACAGAGCTGGAACCCATTGAGATGAGTCTCTTTCTTTCACAGCTATAGCAAACTGCTGGGATTATTTTATTCCACCTCTGAGAAGGAGTATAAAATATATCAGTAGCAAATACTCCTGTAAAGAAATTTCCTGATAGAAATTAGGGATTTGGTCTATTTGGTCTATTTGCTCCCTAACCCCTGAGTTCCTCAGAGCTGCAGCTTCATGTTATTTTGCAGACAGAGACCAGCTGTGGATGACAGTCGTGTGTGTGGCCTGGTAAAACACCAGGTTCACGTGTGAGCTCGTGGATCATCACTGCACATGTTGACACTCCAAAGGCTAAAATCTGACCTTGTCCTGCGTGATTTATCTCCAGCGTGAGATGCTGAAAGACTGTACTTCTGCAAGAACCCAGTGGTTCAATGACACAAAGGAGTATCTGAGACAACTTAATGACACAGCAGCAAAATAAAGGCCAGAACTCATCCCACAGTAAAGCACAAAAAGCAACCAAACCACTTTACACTGCTGTGTCTGTAATAGAGATGGTAACCACAAGTTTCCTGCTCACGAACTATTTGCTCTCTGAGATGGTTTAATTTAGACAGTTCAAACATCACGAAACTTCACATTTCTAGCAGGTAAACTGGAAAGGCAGGAGTCTGGATTTCTGTTTGTTTAGACTAGGAAGGCTGCAGCCCCCATCCTCTAGCCAGGCAAATGGCTGGCACTGTGGGCAGCTCGGTCTGTGGACATGTAGCTACGTGGTGAACTCATAGTGACACCCAGGGTCCATGTTTACCAGTGGCAGAACTAATTCCTTAATGCTGGAGTTTGGACTTGAAAGGGAGACTTCCCACGAATGCCAGCTTGTCTGACAGAATCAGTTTGTTTGGGATGCACCCTAGGAATTTGATTTCCCAACCTCGTGCTCCAGGATTATACCGTGTGCACACTGGACCTCTTGGACTGAGGTGGGGCCACTTTTGCAGTGCCTGGATCTGAGAGCACTGTGAAAACAAAACCAACCTTCATGTGCAACGTTTGTGCTTTAAAACCTTTAGGATATAAATCACACTGATATGACTGTTAAGTGTAAAAAAACCCCAAAACCAAACTCCAACCCAACCAAAAACCCCAACTGCAGCCAGCAAAGATAAAGCTCCAGCTTGGAAGTGTCCACAGGGATGTCATACAGCCCTCAAGGCTGCCCAGCAGTCTTGGCAGGCACTGTCCCAGTCATCAGCTGGGCAGAAGGAGGTGCACAGCCAGACCCCAGGGCAGCGGGATGGACAATGGGACAGTGGAAAAGGCCTTGGATCCTCTGAGGAACAGTCTCAGCAGTGCCCAGACCTGCTCAGATGATGGAACCTTTCATCAGAGAGCCAGGAATCTGAGTCAGGAAGACAGGGAAGAAAATCACACTGCTTATGGAAGAAAACTCTCAGACCAGCTCTGAGCTGCTGCAGCAAAGATCATTTTAACAAATAAAACCGAGGTGAAGGAGGCGGCAACCCAAGAGAGACAAACAGGCAGAGACACAACAGCACGAGAAAGAGCAGCTAACAGGGGGCAATGGCACCAGCCAGGGGGCTGAGACACTGTGCTCAGCCTTCTGCAAATAATCTTACATAAAAACAAGCAGGAAAGAAATGATCATGATGATTGTGATAATGCGACTCTGCACATTTAACATATCCCTTATGTTTAAGGTCTGTGCTCCTTCGTCAAGGCACATCATCTGGGAAGGATGTTTGCTTTCTTTTCCCGTCACTGCAGTGGAAAAGGAGGCCAGCTTGGAAAATATTAAAAGCAAGAACGGAAAATACAGCAGGTTTTTTTTTAATATGCTGTTTGTTTAGTTTGCTGCTTGTTTGGTGGAGGTTTTTTTGTCTTTTAAAGCAGACCCTTGGACATCAATGCACATAACAACTCCTTTGTAAAGGGCTGTCTTTGCAAAAATGAGAAGCCAAGTTTGGGAGGCAAGACAGAAACATCTTCCCCTGGGCTACAGCTGGGAGGCTTGAAAGTGTGTTCAAGAAACTTGGGATGTGACAGAGTCTGATTACCACAACTGGGCTGTCATGAAGTGCAAGATGTAAGTTATCCAGTAAAGCAATCAGATTATTTACATGCCATCCAGCAAAAAGGGCTGTGCATTGGAGTTACAGGAAATTGGAGTTACAGGCAAAGAGTGCAGATGGACAAGTTCCATAGTCTGAACAGCCACATCAAACCAGGAACAGAGAGCACAAAGGGCCACACCAAGCAGGCCCAGCTTGCTGCTGAGGGCCCATTTCGTACAAGGACTGGCACTCAGAATATTAAATAAATTAAAAATAAAAGGTGGGGGGAGGTGGCAGTGAGGTGGCCTCAAAGGTTTAACTCCGCTTTTGTCACCAACATTCTCACAGTTCCTGTGTTTATTTTTCTAGAGAATTTGTAGTCAACAGAGCTGCAGTCCCTTTGATCAAGTCAGGCTTAAAAGCAGCTCAGGGCTGGGGTCAGTCATTGAGATGCAGCACTGACTGGGGTCCAGCCAACAAAAGAACATTAGGTGCAGGCCACCCATACAGCTTCCCACAGGAGTGAGCACAAAGCCTTTAGTCCTGCAAACTGGGAGGGGGGTGGGGGTTTTGCCACCAGCAGGCTGAGCCTCTGCAGCTCTGTGGTGAAGAGGGGAGCACACGGGGGACAGTGCAGCCTGGAACTGTGCCCCCACCCCCACACTTCATCAGGGACATCACAACTGCTTTTAGAGCTCCTAAACCACCTGGCCAAAAGCTGCTCTTTGCTCACCCACTGCACACTGACAGGCAAGCTGAACAGAAATCTCCCCCTTCCTCCATTACCTCTGAGCATCAAAGAACTAAAAATAATAATTAAAAATACCATTTTGTGCCCAGACTGATTTTTTTTAAGAGCTTTTTAGGATTTACTCAACCTGTGCTATCAACACCGATTTTAAATGTTTTTACCTCCCAAAGCGTGCTAAATTAAGAGTGTCACATGTTCTCTGCCCCCCACGCAGCGTGGGGCAGCTGCTGGCATGCAAAGGGAGGTGCAGGGTCAGACCCAAGCTGGTTACCCTTTACCTTCAGAGTGTTCTTGCCTTCCTGAGGGACAGGTCTTGGAGTTTCTGGAGCTGTACCCTGGCTCTTGGCCCACCTGTGGATAATCAGCTGCTGTGCAGCACAGTGAGGTTTGGTATCAGCACTGATGGTCTGCAGAATCCGAGCAGCATCTTCTTGGGGCCAACAACAGATGGCAAAGGAAAAACCTGCAACAGAAACCAGTTAGATGGACAAGTTCGGGCTGTTTGAGCTAAAAAAAGTAGACTAAAAATCTCTGTGGTGGAGAAAAACCTTTCTCACAAGGACTCCACTAGAATAAAAGGCACGGGGGTTGGAATAACAGACAATTCCCTGTCCTGTGGGCTCCACAAACCACCCAGGAAGGTGAACCCTGACTGCTTCCCAAAGCACTTCTCTGTAAGAACCACTGGAGAACTGCACCAGGCAGGGTTCTGCAAGTGCCAGGGTATTGTACAGCAAGGTTGTAAAATATGAAAGATTCTGGCAGCCACAGTAAATCCATTATTTAGGGCCTGGTGAATCTCAGTGGCTTCTGGGCACAATCAAACACGCGGCAAACTTCTCAAAGCGCTGCTTCACAATGGAATACCAACTTGCCAGTTCCTGTTTGTGGGACAACTCGAGGTTCCAGGCTGCTGGGACAGTGCAGACATAATTCAGCCCCCTCAGGACCTGGCACTGGTGTGGACAGCCTGTGTCTGGCCTTGGTCAGTGGAGCTGCTTGTCACCAACCTGGTCAGAGGACAGTCAGCAAACAAGGCCAGCCTTAGAGGAGAAGCAGCCAAGAAGGATCTGCCCCTCCCTGTCATATTTCACTACTAGCCAAAAAGTTGGGTAAATGGAGGGGTAAAACTGGGTATGGCCAAGGTCTTACCTCCTAAGACACTTCATTAACTGCAGTACAGACAGCTTTGCTGTGCACAGGACTCCTTGCTAAACCTCTTTGCATTCAAACCCCCTTCCTCCGTGCCAGAACTGAACAGGCTCCATATGTCAGAGCTTCAAGTTAAAAGCTTTGTGATGAGTTGATTTTTACAGATCCATTACCAGTCTGTGGGGCTGTTGTCACGAGGAGCTCAGGTGGCTTCTTGTTAAGATCAAAATCAATGTGCCATTTGTCCCAGCTCCATCTGTCCCGTGACAGCACTGCCTCCATTTCTAAATGAAAATTGAATCCCTTTAAGAAGCCAGGCCAGAATCACCAGGGAGCACTCACAAAAAACAAAACAAAACAAAACAAAACAAAAAAAGAAAACAAGTTAGGCAGATTGCTGGGTATTGATCTAACAACCACCACCCTCACAAAGTCCGGACTACATTACCCAAGACCCTCTATCTGTAAGCAGCCTTTTAATTTGCTGTGTTTGATACACATGAAGAAAAACAAACAGCCTCTTGATGAGCAAGCTGCTGATGCCCAGGCAGAGCTGTAATCCAGCGTGCCCAGTACACTTGGGAAACACCTGCCAGGGGGTTCAGGTTCACCTCTCTGTCCCCTTTCCCTGCACTGATACAAAGGGTCTGATGCACTTCCCTGTATTTCATACACAGCTGCTAAACTTGCAGGGAAACTGGCACCAATCCCTCTTGTCCATGTGATCCCCTGTCAACGCTCTCCTCTGCAGGGTGAGGCTGAGAGCACAGACCCACCAAACCCCAACCAGTTATTTACCTGTCCCCAGTGCTCTCTGAACTGCCAGAACAGTGAGAGCTACACCTCATCTCCAGGGTCATCTCAAAGCACAGTGCCTTCAGATAGCAGGGCCTGCCCTGGTGTTTCTAAAAATACAATCATTAGTACTAAGATCTTGGGGCCAAGAGCCTGGGTGAAGAGGCAGCAGGTGAGAGAAGCAGCATGGCAGGAATACTGACCATCACAACTGCAAAAGAGAGTTCAACTTCTTGTGGTCCTTTGGTCAGCCACTGCCAAAATGCCAGCTAGACTTTTTCAGGCAAAACTCTCCATCCTGAGCTACAAATTAACTCCCACTGGCTGTTGTTAGCCCTTTGCTTCCACTGCTTTACCTAAAAGTGTGCAGTTAAAGGATGGGTGAGTCAGTGCAGAAACTGTATGGAGATGTTTTGGGGAACTGGAAGAAGAAGAACCTTTCTTTCCCAAGGGATGGTGTTACAGAAGATGGTCAAATCTGTACTTGAGAAGAAAAGCAGGCTGGCTCACGAGGCAGTGGCCCAAAGCTGACCTACTCCACAGTGGGATCTTAACAGCTCCCTGCTTCTGTCCCACGTTCCAGGTGACACGAACAGTAAGTGCAGGATCAATCCCCATTATCCAATATAACACTGGTCATGCCTGTGAGGTCCCTGCTTGGGCAGAAGGAGCTCCTTCCTCCCTTGTCTCAGCTCTGTGCCTTGCACTGATGCCACACAGCTCTTGGTCCTGCCAGGTTACACCTGGTGTCACTCAGGGTCACGGGTCAGTCTCTCCCCCTCTCTCATTCCACACTCAATACCATGTACTCATGAGCTGCTGCTCCCACATGGAATATCACTGTCCCCCATTTATTCCCATTCAGTTCTCTGGTGTCAGGCATCAGCTGCTGCCCCTTTTTCAGCTTGTCAGTGTTTGATCCTGTGCTGCCTCATTCCCCTCCTCTTTTGTGTCCCTTCTTCTCTGCCCTGTGATCTTCTAAACACAAGTACCAGGAATAATTACATTAGATTGTCTCCTTTTCTATCTTCAGGTAATACTCCTTTTATCCACAGGCGAGGACTGAAAAAGGAGTTCAATTTCTTTCAGTATCTCCAAGACAGGAACACAGATTTCCACATATTAGGTAAAATCTCTTTGTTTTAAAACATATACAGCAGAAAAGATTTCAGAATTGTTCACAAAGCACAGGATGGCTAGAGTCCTCAGCTGAGCCACACACTCCAAAACCCCAGTTCAGACTCCCAGGAAATATCAGGATACCCCTTCTTTGATGTCTGTATTAACAGGAAAGGGTTTAGTTACAAGTTTTCCCTGAGGTGGATGGACGCTGGTAACTAGTGAGAAGAGGTTCTAAAATTCTTCAGCGTTTCCTTAAGGTTCAGCTCAGCTCTCTCTGCAAAGGGCTGACTTTATTTGGCTAGAAATAAGTGTCATTGTGGTTGTTCAAAGGCAAAGCAGGGCTTTGGCACAGCAAGAGAAAAAAGCACAGTTTTTATCCAGGCTTGGTGTGGCCCCCCACGAGCATCCCGAGCCCGGGTGACAAACCAAAGCACAATGAGGGGGCTGGGGGGAAGAAAGGCAGAAAGCAAATTGAGAGCTGAACCCAAAAGAAATCACAAGTCTTTTGTATAATTACAAGTCCTTTAGCTTCTCCTGGGCTTCATCAAAGGAAATGTGAGCAGCAGGTCGAGGGAGAGGATTCAGTCCCTCTGCTCTGCCCTGTGAGACCCCACCTGGAGCACTTGTGTCCAGGGCTGGAGCTTCCGACACAGAAGAGACGTGGGGCTCTGGATCGAGTCCAGAGGAGGCCATGGGGGTGCTCCAAGGGCTGGAGCCCCTCTGCTCTGGAGCCAGGCTGGGAGAGCTGGGGGGGGTTCACCTGGAGAAGAAAAGGCTCTGGGGACCCTCATTTCACCCCACAAACTTTTCCTGGTACTGAATAATGATCAAAGAAAACGAGAGCAAAGGAGGTTTCTGAGTGAGGAGAAACTCAGAAAATCACTTAAGGGAACTCCACATCCATGACTCAAGACTGTGGTATCTCTGCTGAGGGCAGCAGATCCCCAGGAATTACATCCCTCACCCTCCTGTGGAGCCTACAGATAGACATCAACAGTTTATTAGCTTACAAAACCCTTACTGCAATCAGCATGATGTTATTTTCTACCTCAAATATTTCCAGCTTAAGGAAGAATGGTTTCTGCCAACCATCATAGAAGGAAATAAGTAAAATTAAAATGAAGTTCTTCTAAACAAGCCAGCATATTCCTAGCAAGAAAGCAAGAAATCACAGTTCATCTCTGCCTCTAAAGCCAAGCTGGTCATATCAAAGAGGGGTGGTGTCTTTTTCCAGCTCTCAGTAGATGTGTCTTAACTTATAAATGAACAAAAAAATATCACACATGCAAAGTTTTGCACAAATTAGTAAAATAGATGAATAGACAGACAGATAGGTATGGATGCACTTGCCTGTGTATGTTTGCATAGAAAGGGAGGGGGAGGTAGAGGATGAAAACTTTTTATTTAGTTTTCTGTTCCCAAAGCAGTTATTTTCGCAATCTGTCATTCACTTCTTAGTTAATGTCCCATATATGAAAACTTTTGCCTCTGTTTTATAGGAATACAAAGATCTCAGAAAGCTGTGTTTTTAATGTTCATCATTTTAGTGCTGCAAAGCCACACAAACAACCTTCTCTCTCCCCAGCTCTTACTGTGATCCTTTTGGAAACATCCCTGAGGACAGGTAGAGTTATTTGGGAAATGCTTGGCTTCATCTGGGTAATGGACTATTATTTTTAGTGCTATAAATGTGCATTCCTTCAAGCTTCACAGCCACAGCCTTGATTTGTTGCTCACTGCATGGATGCCTGTGTGAATTAAAACAATGTTTGTGAAGCAGTTGAAGAGCTCAGACCTTGAAGACTGAAATTCCTGGGAGGAGGAGGAGGAAGAAGAAAGGATGTTGGAAAGATTTAATGCCAAGAGTAAAGGGGAGATGTTGCACATATCAATAAATCTGGGAGGAAATGCTGTGGGATGAATATGATCATCTGGAGATAACATCCAGCAGCACAAAGCCTTAAAGTCACCCTTGTGAGAAGCTCACGCTCAGAGACGACTGGGTGATGTGGAGGTCTTGGAGTCAGTCTGAGTAACAACAAAATGTCAGCTTAAAGCCTTAAAAAAATAAATGAGTGTCATCATGTTGGTGTAAAATAGTCATCATGCACCTGACTACGTGCATTGCCATGGCCTGTGCTCCCACCCTCCAGACACGACCTGAAGACAGGGGCAAGGAAACAGTTTGTTCAGGACATTTAAAATGCACTGAGACTCATCTCTGTTCACCAGCCTTTTCCGCTGTCTCTGATTAATGTTCATTTTTAGGTAGCAACAGTATGTCAAATTCTCAAAAAGCAAAGCAGAGACAGAGAAAAATCTGTAAGTAAGGTTTTGTGGTACGAGGTGTTTTATTTTATGCACCTCTTCAGGTGTCTTACTCAAAAGAGGAGGACGATGTATCCTCGTGACATGCTGTTGATATTCTGACCTCCTTTACTTTACTATTCTGGCAGTTGAGCTCTTTCAGACTTGATTTTCTTTTGAAAAAAGAAATTGGCTTTGTGCAACCATGAACATAGCAGGGCTTTATATTTTTGTTTTCCATATTTCTTAAATAACTTCAGATATTTTTAATGTTTTATGAACTGTAATATTTCCAAAAAAACAGATTCCAAAACCAGTTGGATTTGGCCCAACTTCTGAAGCAGAAAGCAGTTGCTTGTCCTCCAGTTAATTCCACTTCAAAAGAAACTGAGAAAACAGATGGTAAAGTGGGAATTCTGACATACGGAGCAGACAAAACAGCCACCACAAATGGTAAATTCTGCTTGGAACTATGGCCTTGATTTGAAAAGGTAGATTTAATTTTTGTTCTGTGCCAAGGATTAGCTTGAATAAGCCTAAAATAAAATAAAATAAAATAAATAAAATAAAATATTATGAGGGACTTTGAGAGATCATGCAGAGAAACTAAAATATTGTTTCCTAGTAAAAGAAGTTCTGTGGTGATTATCATACTGCCATTTAAAACAAAACTAGGAATGAACAAATAATATCTTGCTAGCATTGAATGCCCACCCTACATGTACTTAATCGGGTACTGTGTCAATAACATATCCCAAGTATGAAAGACTGCATACGTAAGAAATAATGCATTATTTTTCCTTATTTATTTTAATAAACTGATCCAATTACTATTCTAGTGAGTGCTCACAAAAGAAGTGATGTACCAACCTCCAGGACTCTTATACAACGTACAGAAATATCTGGCTATTTAGCCAATGTTATTGTATACTACACCTGTCTTCAAATGTAATGTAATTACAGAGTATTTCTCTACAGTCGCAGACACCAGGATTAATCACTCAGCGCTTTGCCTCACAATGTATCAGTCTTAATTGCAGTGAGATTAGAGCAAATCAACATTGTGTGAATGGCAAGGAGGATTTGCACATGAATAGCTGAATGTGTGCCACACAATAATGGGCAAAATTTGCCTTTATCTGGAAGAAAGCAGAGATGAAGCAGTGCAGTATTTGGTTTTTACCCAGCTGTAAACAGGATACTGAGAAGCTGTAACAACTTCCCTCTTTTGCAGGACACAAGTGCTGGCACAGCGAATCATGCACACCCATGAAGGGATTTCTGGATATTCCTTTCTTTCTTGACACAGAATGGGCAGCAAAATGCTGACATTTCCCACTCACCTGAACTGTGTTCCTCTCCTGTCGGTGGTTTGCAGACTTCACTGTTTGGTCCATCAGTCTTCTCTCAGCCCATCACTAATGGCACAACTACCAAAATACAGGTGCCAGCATCACTACCCCAGGAATTAATCCAGCCCTACTTTGATGGTGCACAGGAACATAGAATCGTTTGGGTTGGAAGGGACATTTAAAAGCCATCTAGTCCAACACCATGAAGTGAGCAGGGACATCTTCAACTAGACCAGGTTGCTCAGAGCCTGAGCTTGAGTGTCTCCGGGGATGGGCACCCTGTGCCAGGCTTTTACCACCCACAGCATAAAAAAAGGTTTTTATATCTAGTTTGAATCTACCCTCTTTTAGACAAAACCATTACCCCTTGGTCCTCTCACAACAGGCCCCACTAAAACACTCCGTCCCCGTCTTTCTCACAAGCCCCCTTTAAGTACTGAAAAGCCACAATCAGGTCTCCCTGGAGCCTTCTCTTCTCCAGGTGAACACCCCCAGCCCTCCCAGCCGGACTCCAGAGCAGAGGGGCTCCAGCCCTGAGAGCATGTCTGTGCCTGCTCCGGACCTGCTCCAGCAGGCCCATGTCCTTGCTGTGCTGAGGACCCAGAGCTGGGTGAGCTCCAGGTGGGGCCTCAGCAGGGAGGAAGAGCGGGGCAGAATCACCACCCTCGGTGAGCTGGACACACTGCTTCGGACTCAGCCCAGGGTAAGGTTGGCTTTCTGGGCACTGAGGGCACAGGGCCAGGGCATGGGCAGCCTCTCATCCACAAGCACCCCTGAATCCTTCTCGCCAGAGCTGCCCTTGATCCCTTCATCCCCAAACCTGCAGGCTCAGCCTGGATGGCACTGTGTGGCAGCCCTCGGACAGATCTGGCCGCTGGGACCTGCTCCCTCCCCGGGAAGGAAGATCCTCACCTTGAGTTCCATCCCCACACAACCACCTCCCAGCCATGAGGTCACAGCAGGGCCCTGCGGTTCTACAGCAGCCAGGACCAAATAACTCAGGCCCTGACCCTGACTGTGGTTGCAGCAGCAGTGCCAGGACAGCGGTGCCAGGACAGCGGTGCCAGGACAGCAGCAGCAGCAGGAGCTGCGGGACGGTGTGAGGGCAGGGCCATGGCCCTTGCTCTCCGCCTCTTCCTCC
>JAWWES010000150.1:0-88197 GCA_035583135.1 Lophotriccus pileatus
GCCCGGCACGGTCGCGGCGGCCGCGTGAGGCGGGCGGGGGGGTCCGCGCGCGCTCCCGCCGCTCCCGCGCGCTCCCGCCGCCCAGAGGGGCGGGGCCGGGCGGGCGCGCGCGCGCCACAGGCCGCGGAGCGAGCGCGGGGAGTCCAGGCCCGGAGCGGTTCCCCCAGGCCCGGAGCGGGTGGCCCAGGCCCCGAGCGGGTGCCGAGTCCCGCCGAACGGGGCAGGATGAGCGGCGAGGACGGGAACGAGGAGTTCTACCGGCAGCTGCAGCTGCAGCAGCAGTACGAGGCCGAGTCCGGCAAGGGCGAGGGCGAGTCCGACCCGTTCACGTACGTGGACCCGGCGGACGGGGCCGCCTACGAGTGGGACCGGGAGAAGAAGGCCTGGTTCCCCAAGGTGGGTGCGGGGGTCCCCGGAAGGGGGAGGAGGAGGAGGAGCAGTCGGGGCTGGATCCCCTCGCCACGGAGGTGTCCTCGTTCGGCCCCGTTGGTGTCTGCTGACGGTTCGGTGGCACCGAAACCCCCCTTTTTACAGGAAGAACCGTCTCCGCCTGTGACCGGCCGCGATTTTGTTGAGGAGGGCTGTGTCTCGGCTGTGTCTCAGCTTCTCGCCTTGGCTGAGGATCTGTGGAGCCTGGCATGAAATCACAGTTATATTTGTGGGTCTTGGTCCGTGCTGCCTTTAGGTCTCTTTGTCACAGTAGCTGTGGTGATCTTTTCTGTGGGCAGTGAGGTGTCTGTTAAGATGTCTAGATGAAAGTATATCCTTTCTAGACAAAAGTATATCCCTCTTTCATTATTACCTGAAAATAATGTCTTGTACAGGTGTGTTCTTCCATTTCCTTAAGTCACAGAAGTGCACTTGAAAATTAAGTGTATTTGTCTTACTTAGTGGCATTCCACAGCATGGAAACACGTCACAGTTTTTCATCTTCCTTATTTTTTTTTTATTAAATATTTTCAGTATTAAAAAATTATCTTGCTATAGCAGCGTGTTTCTGCAAAGGGAGAAAGGACATAGATTTAATTAGTCGAGCAAATCTGCTGATCTGCAAGTGAAATAGTGGTTTTCTTACCATATAACAATGCATGAGAGCAATTAATTTAGTATTAAGACATTTTATGGCGTCTGCTTGATAGATGCAATGTGCCAGTTCTAGTTTGTGACTGTGAATTCATTGCAATTCAGAGAATCCGAGTGAGAATGAAGCCTGTAGTGCCAAGTTTGAATGTGTGTAAACCTCAGAAGGTGTCTGGAGCAGATGGCTTACGGAGGGGTAAGAGCATTGAAAAATCCATACTCGCAAAGTGGAGCACTGAGTATCCCTGGCTCCCTGTGGAGTGCTATATCCAGTAAGCACCTTAACATGTGGAAGGGTTTTTCCTTTTTTTTCCACCTATTTCTTCCCCTCTTTCTCACCTAGTTTTTAAAATTTTTCTCCTCTCAGTATCATTTGACTTTCTCATGTGCCTTTCATATCTCTTCTGTCTTGGAGAGGAGGTAACGTTAAGGGTTGGACATGTTAAATAAGAGCAGTGAACTTCACTAGTAAATATGATGTGTAGGAGAAGTTGGTGACCTATCAATGACCCACAGAGCTTCACAAAGATTCTTCACTGAGCCAGACACCAGTGTGTCAGGTTACTTCTTCTGCCTGATGATTATTCAACAGAATGTTTTATCAAAATAAATTGGTGAGACCACAGGAGCCAGAGGTTGGAGTACTTTCTCTGTGAGCAGTAATAAAATTCTTAATCTCTGTTTCTTGACAAAAGATGAAAGTATGACTGGTCTAAGTAACCACCATCTACAGACTGGGACTGCACTGCTGCTCTGCTTTGGGAGTAGTGGCTGCTGAGCTTCCCCTAAAGCATATTCCAAAGCAGTGCAAAAAGTGAATGATATTACCAGTCAACATTCCCCAGAAAAATTTGGAGACAGTCAAATATTTGATAGAAGCAATTGTAACCTCATTCATTGTTTCATTGCTTGTCTTTCGATGGTACTGTATTGATGAATACCAAGTTTTATTGTCCTTCATGGACATATCACAAAATAGCACGAGGGTTTCATCTGCTGCCTGCATCACTTGCTGTGAAAATACAGATGTTGGCTGTCACCTGCAGGCACAGGGTATCTGTTCTTCATTTGGTTAATCTATTCCTTTCCATGTCAGTGGGACCAGCAGTTAATGACATGCTCACATGTCCTGTAGTATTGTATTTCTTTTCCTATAAGCTTGATCACCCCAAACTGTATAATTGTGTGGGTGTGCAGATAGAACTGATCTCTGTGATGTTTTCCACCAGAACTGGACTGAAGGCCCAAGTAACAAATTCTGTGGATCGGTGTTTGTCACACAGGCACAATATGACATAAGCTCCAATAAAAGCCTTTAAACTTGTATAAATACCTTTGTGCTTGCAAAAAACACATTTTAAAATGAGGTAGCTGTAGTGGTTATATGGTAGGATGATATGCAAAAAACATCTTTGTTATTGACTGGTAAAATTTGACAGTCCATGGTAGGTAATTTGCTAAGAATAAGTTGAGCTTTACACAGGAACACAGTTCCCTCTAAGGCTGAAAAATAATCCTGCTGCAGGAAGGTGATTGTTGCAGGTTTAATCACTAATTTATCATTAAGTTCTCTGATGAAAATTAATAATCCTGTTCACCAGAAAGTACAAAAGCTTCTTAATTCTCTGGATCTCATCAACTGTGACGCTGAGGATTGCTAAGGTTGCTTGTGTCAAATATAATGAACCTGGTTAGAGCACAGTGTCTTCTTCACTAACTATGGTTGTACTTTTTCTTTCTCCTGACATGACATGGTGTTATGTCATGTCTGTAAGAGCAGCCACTTACATTCCTTATCGAGGTGTGTTGCAGATCTTGTTTGTGAGCTATTTCTTGGGAGCTATTCCATGCTAAACTTTAAAGTTATATGGGGCTCCATGGCATCTTGCATTATTCCTGACAGGCCTGTTACTGTCAGTTCTGCATTTTTGATTTGTCATAATAGAAGTCTAGAGTTGAAACATGAAGCTTCAAGTCACTGTGAAGATAGGAGATTGCATTATCATCATTGACACAATAGTTTAATGACATCAAGTTTTGTTCCCTGTTGAATACAGATGAACCAAGTGTGGCACAAGTCAGAGATAAAATTTTCAGAGGTTAAGGCTCAGCTTTTGGAGTAAATCCTTTCAGAGTGTGTAACTTCAGGAAATCTTTAATAATGCAGGGATGTTGGCGAAAGCAGGTCTGATATATTTCTTTGCATGGGATTGCTAGTGGCTAGTATTAACATTTACCTGGCTGGAGGTTCTGGATGTAATTTGTTGGGTTTTTTTATTTTGAATTCTAAAACATAGGTGTTAGCCAATCTTAAATTTTATCCAAGTATAGTCTCTCTCTAGAAGAGAAGAAGCTAATTATCTATTAGTAGGATATGAAGTAAAGCATGTGGCCTTAGAAACAGTGTGTTAAGATGCATCTCTGCCTAAGTGCAATATTTACTGTCTGTCAACACAAATATGTGTCCTCTCTGGAAATGATTCTATGAAAAGGCAGATGCCTGCAAATGTCAGTCATTCATCATCTGTGGATAAGTTGCTGACTAACTGTCAGTGTCACTTTATCTCTTCACCACGGCCAGGGGCATTTGGTTTCTGTCCTTCAGGCAGCTCCAATTTATGTGGAAAGCAGAAAACTTGGTTTGAAAAAAGGCAGAACTTGTGAAATGTTTGTGTAAAAACTTCATGTGCTGTGTGGAATTAGTGTGTTGGTCTAGTTCAGGTAATGCCTGAGCTGGCTGTTGCAAAGATGATTTAAAACCAATTTTAAAATACCGGATTGGAAAATGACCCTCACCTAACTAACATGAAAACACAAATCTGAATTTGTAGTTCTTTGGAATGTTTGATTAATTTTCCTATTTTTTTTCAGATAACAGAAGATTTCCTGGCAACCTATCATGCCAACTATGGCTTCCATGCAGATGAGACAGACACTTCATCTGCTTCTGGCACAGCCACTGAAAGTAAGCAACCAGTAAGTTCTAAGACAGCAGGAACACAACCATCAGCAAATGAGAAAGGACCAAAACAAACAGATCCAAAACAAAAGTCAGAAAAAAGGAAGCTGGAGCCAGGTAAGTAGACAGATATTTCCCTCTGTTTAGCTGTGACACGTATAGCAATGAGTGGCAATTGTTTGATGCTGTCTGCAGCAGCAAAAATATGGGTTGTGTTGAAAATTTCCAGATAGTTCTAAAATTGTGTGGTACTCCTAAATCTGTATGCAAGGTGGAAAAAAGCAAATTAAGGCATGTTCAGAGCTTCCCCTTGAGCAAGCAAAAATTGTTAGAAATCTGATAGAATATAATCATTAGTGTATGATGCCATGTTTAGTATATTACCATAACTTAATTAAAACTCTTGTGTTTAGGATGGTTTCACGTTGAAGAAGACAGAAACACAAATGTTTATGTGACAGGTAAGTGTTTATTTATCTACTTCGAGCTAAAGATAGTAAAAGAGACTCGTAAATGTCTCTGGTATTCTCTAGTCAATCTGCCACTTGCGAGCTACTTAATGTTATGTTCCTGACTGCATGATGTCTTGGTGACCTTTAAATTGCAGATTTGGAGAGAGTGGGAGAGTAGTAGAAGGGATGTGCTCTGTGCTTTTGTCTGCTAAATGTGATATTCTGTGAGCTGTGCCAGCCATGTCCCTAATTTGTTTGTTTTATTTTAAACAAAACAATTTCTGCAGGCTCTTAGGGGATAAGATAATGACAAGTTTATAACCAGATAGTGCATCAACTGTAAACATCACTTAACCTTTAATTTTTATTTGATTTAATGAATGCATAATTAAATTATTAGGTACGAAAGAGGAAACGGTAAAAAAAAAAGGCTGGGAATAGAATGAGCAAGTAATGGGGAAACTTAAGTGAAATTATCTGTGCACTTACTATGGTGTTTCTTGGCCTGTTTTGCATTGTGGGGAGCTATCCTTAGATGTGTATACAAAAGTTTAGTGGCTCTGAGCAGTCACGGAAATGCAGACACTTGAATTCTCAAAAATCTTCATCCAGGCCAAACTACCACAGAACATCCACATAATTTTCTTATCAATTTGGGTTTTTTCCTGTCCTCAGTTCAAAGTTCAGACGTTATAAAGTCTATACATTATCAGTTGATCTTTTTGTCGAATTTGTAGGTGGAGAGAACAGTTGTCAGTTTATAGGTTGGGGATTTTTTTTGGTCCATAGACCACACTCAAGCCTTCAGTTTGAATTTATTTTGCAGGTTTACCTCCAGACATTACAAAAGATGAATTTGTACAAGTCATGTCAAAATGTGGTATCATAATGCGAGATCCTCAGACAGAAGAACACAAAATCAAACTGTACAAAGATAAGGAAGGAAATCTTAAAGGAGATGGCCTCTGTTGCTATCTGAAGGTCAGTGGTGCACCAAAATGCAATTTTCCTTCCCACTGAAGGTACTTTGTGGCCACTGTTTCAGAATCAGAAGACTGTTGAAACATCTGAAGTGTAACTTAAAATTTAGGTTTACTCCAGAAATGCCCACTTGTGCACCTCATTTGTTTCCTCTTATCCAACCCTACCCTCTCTCAGAAAGTGGCCATAACAGCTGCTGAACATGTCTCTGCATGTTCCTCTCTTGGGTTACAGTGATTATGGGGTGAAATGGGGGACTATTTACCTGTTACTTTGAAAATATGCCTCTGTGTAACTGAGGATACTGGATACCAAGGAGTGTAGTCCTGTATTTACAGCTTTTAGTTGAGAACTGCTTGATTTCAGAACTCTGTTACATTCTTTATTAGGCTATAAAAGTTCAGGCTGCAGTACTGTTCCCTTCATGTGTTTCACTTGTGTCTGGTGCTTCCAAGTGCAATCTGCTTTAATTCTGCAGACAAAGCACCAGGCAGTGCTAAATCCAATGTCCTGTAGTCTGTGCTGTGTTTGTAATTGAAGTAGTTATGGCTGTTCAGTGCACAAATATAAAGACAGGCTCCACTGCAAAGGACTTGCAAGAAAATATTAAAAATTATATGAGAGTCTCAACATCTGCTGTTCATGGAAAAGTGATACAAGCTTTGTAGGGAATCAATCCCCTGAAGTATTTTTTTAAGTTCATCAGCTTGCCTGATGGTTGCAGTTTAGTTTCTGTGACATATTTGAATGAACTGTGTGCAGTTGCTTTTGGGAGCATTAATCAATTATAACAGGAGTGAAGAAATACTGGGTTTGATCAAGAAAACATTGCCAGCTGTGTATCAGGAGATTTGGAAGAGAAGTGACCTTTTCAGTGAGAGGGACCTGATGCTTAGCACAATATACATAATGCCACGTTATTGGGGTCATTTGACTGTGCCATTTTAAAGCTTGTGCTGTGTTTTTTCTTCAATTAGAGAGAATCAGTTCAACTTGCATTGAGGCTTCTGGATGAAGCAGAAATCCGAGGCTATAAGTTGCATGTGGAAGTTGCAAAGTTCCAACTGAAGGGGGAGTATGATGCAAGCAAAAAGAAGAAGAAATGTAAAGACTACAAGAAGAAGCTGTCTCAACAGCAGAAGTTTGTATTTTTTATTTCAGTAAAATATTGCTTGAATTCTAAGTGCTATGAGTAAAGTGCTGCTTTCTTTCAAGTGCAGTGCTAAGCTATGGAAAAGTTAGTCTTATCTGACAGCAAAATGCCTAAACTAAATACCTGCACATTAAAGGGGAGGTACTCCTAAATTAAATGTTAATATACTGAGCTTCTTTGTGACTTAAACATCAAAATAATACATAGGGAGCCATGGTCCTTTCAGGTGTAGAAGAAAGTATTACAACTCTGGGGAGATAAGATAATTCTCAGTGTGTGAGTGCGTGAGATCTCCTGCCATGATATCTGGGCTTGCTGTTACAAGGTCATAACACTGACTGCCCACGTATATTTTGTACCATAATGCATTAGCTACAAAGGGTAAAAGATGCTTGGCTGCCACAGGAGAAAGTACTAAAATATCTCTGTAGATTCCCCCAGACATCTATCTGTGGTATAAAATACACTGATTTTTGAATTGTACCTTGATTTATTGCTTTTGTCACTTCAAAACTGTTTTTCTGCCTTTTGGAACCAAGAAGATGGAGATTAAAGAAGAAAGAAGTTTGAACTTTTGATATTTTGATGAAAGCAACATTCCACTGAACATTGTAAATAGTAATGCAGAAGTGCTTTGCCATAGTTAGAGGGAGCAAAGGCTACTTGATATCTTATCTATTGAAAACAGAAGTAGCTTGAATTGTATCTGCCCCAAGGATGCATTGGCAATTCTTGTTGTAAGAAGTCTCCAGTGTGGAGATGACATATGAAAATAATGAAACTTCATTTGATAGCAATTTGTGTGAATAAAAGGACTGTGTTCCTTTGGAGTTGAAGAGCATAATTTACTGGTAAAAACTACTGTCGTTGGGAATCCATGTTTTCATTAGCTGTAGTAGGGGATGTAAGAAAGAATTTAAGATTTCTCCCCAAATATATGATTTTGACATTTAAGTGTGAGTATGTGGGTTTTTTTTATAATAGGATATGAAGTGGGCATTTCTATGAGAAGTAACATTTGCTGTGAGAAGGCAAAGCCCTAGAACGGGTGCCCTCAGTTACATGACTAGTTTGTGGCACTGTGGAACAAAACACATCTTACAGCAATGCCTGTGTAAGGGTCAAAGTGTTCTTGCATGTTTGTTTAAATAAAAGCAGTTAAGTTTTACCAAAGGAAATAGTGGATCTCCTTTTTTACAAAATAAGTTAGGAAGAAATGGCAAAATATCAACATTTTAATTGTACTTGGCAGCAACTGATTCCTGTATCTGAGCTGAATCTAGGAAGGAATTAAAACTTCAGCATTATTTTCTTTGTGTTTAAAAAAATGCTTTGATTTTTAAAATAATTCATATTTCTTTCTTTGAGCTTTTAAGTACCTTAAAAGATCAGTTGCTTTGTAGAAGTGGTAAACCTGGGTAATTATTGCATGTCTTAGAAGAATAACTTAACGCTCTGTGTCAAAAATACGTGTTGATGTATTGCAAAAAATGCTGCCAAATTAATAATTTTTTTTCAACAAATACTTGTAGAAACTGAAGAGAGCCGCAACAATATCTTCTTACTGTTGCTTCATTTCATTAGACAGCTGGATTGGAGGCCGGAGAAGAAAGATGGTGCAACTCGAATGCGACATGAACGCATCGTTATTATCAGGAATATGTTTCACCCAAAGGACTTTGAGGTAGGAAGATGCAGTTTGCTACTGTAGATTGTGCTGTGAACAGTTAACATTGTCTGAACTTTCTGCCACACAAATTTTAGCAAAATTCTAAGCAGATGAGATTTGGGCAGGGCATTATTCTCCTGTACCAAACATCTGCTTGAAATTCATTCAATTCTCTGAAAAACAAGAGAAAGGTGTTGGTAAGAATGTACTTTTCAAATCAACCTTTTTCACTGTCTGTATCCTGACAATATTCCTTTTTGGGACAGAAAGAGGAGTAAACAACAGTAACTGTTAGAATGGAGAAACGAGCACAAAATAGCTTTGTTAATAAAAGTAGCATTTATTAAACTCAAATAAGAGCTGTCTGCCAACTCTTAGGTGGCTTTGAAAATGCAGCATAACAGCACTTGGTTTATGAACTTGTGATAGGTTGGCAGATGGGTTCCATTAATGATGAGCTGAGAGAATAAATAAAGCTGAGAGAAGTGAGTTCTTGTGTTTAATTAAAGCTGTGTGACTGCTTTGCAGGAGGATCCCTTAGTGCTAAATGAGATCAGAGAAGATCTGCGGACAGAGTGTGAAAAGTTTGGACAAGTAAAGAAGGTTCTCATATTTGATGTAGGTATTTTTACATGCTGTGTTGGCAGAACTGATGTAATGTGCAAAGCTGCAAAACATTTAGGCTGCTTTAAATATTAGTGGAGTGTTTATTTGGTTTTGTATGTTTATTTCATGGAAACTTGACTTAGTCTTTCAGTATTTTAAAACTGGTTTGGAACTTAAATGTCTAAGCACCCATCAGCTTCAGCCTAAGAGAAGGCAATCTAACTCTTCCAAAAAACTTGAATACTAGTCGCAAGTTTGAAGGAGTATAAATACGTTTATTTGTAGCTAAGCTAGGTGAAACACTTCCTGTTTCCTGTGATAAAAAACTGTGTTCTGTATGCCCGTAGAACAAAATATGTAAACTTGGAAACTGATATTTTCAAACACGACTCTGTATTATCAGAATGGTGCCATAATCTGATTTTGTATTCCAGTCTAAAAGATTGGAATAAGTACACTGGTTAGAATATTATTAAATGAAAGTTGTCTCTCCTTACAGCGACACCCTGATGGCGTGGCTTCTGTGTCATTTAAAGAACCCACAGAAGCTGATCTGTGCAAGCTCACTCTGAATGGAAGGTGGTTTGGTGGCCGTCAGCTCAGTGCTGAAACGTGGGATGGTGTAACAGATTATCAGGTAGCCTTTCCTGGTCCTATTTCATCAAATATTTCTTCCAAACCATAAATCTGTTTTAATTCCAGAAGTGTTTGGCATCCTCGTCCCCTTCCCCTGCCCAATCTTTTTTCTCCTCAAAAACTCCTAGAATGTCCCCCAAAAAATCATTCTGAATTATTCAACCTAGCAAAAAATTAAAGGCCCTGTTTTGTGTGCTGGAGGTGTCAGTTTAGAGGACTATCCACTGCATGTACAGATCGTTAGTTCACAGCAGATAATAACATTTGAGATATTTCTGTAAGATGAGTGTTTGTATAATTTTATCTGTGTAAATACTCATTTAGACAAGGATGACTTTGAAATGATGTGTATTAACATTTCTTTAATAGGTGGAGGAGACTGCAAGGGAAAGGGAAGAAAGGCTGAAGGTGTGGGAGTCATTTTTAGGGGATCCTGATGCCAAGGAGCAGCAAACTACATCTGGTTCGGATTCCGCATCAAGTAGCGTTAAAGTGCCCGAAGGGAAACAACCACCTGGAGTTAATGACACACCGAAGGAGGGTGCAAATGATGAAGCTCCTAAAAGGGAGAATAATGGTGAGGGCATTAATGAAGATGGAGCTCCATCCACAGACAGCAGCCTTGCAGGCAGTGATGGTGAAGCTGATACATAGCACCTTTAATGCTTTACGAAAGCATGATTTTTAGGGTGATGTTTGAGTTGATCCCTTTCTTCAGGGTGACTGCAGACAATATTCATATGAATATAGGCATATTAGAATGTCATCAACTGTGTGCTTTGAAGTTTTCATTAAAAGCAGTATTTAATGAGGTTCCTAAAGTTTGTATTAATTGGCTGTTCAGGTGAAGTAACTCAAGTTGCCAAGAATGCAGTAAAACTCATCAGGCTTCTTTTGTTCTAACTATGCTTGTCAGTGTTTCATCATGTGAGTGTGAAATACATTCTAACCCTTAAGTTTATGTAACTGTATGTAACTTAAGTAATGCAAAGCTATTACAAGATTTGTGGATTTTACTGTTAATTTTCCTGTACCCCTTGGAACTCAGCATTTCATCCTTAAAAATGATTTGTGTCCTGAGTACTTCGGTTCATTTTATGGAACAGATGCTGTGATATGTCTGGGGTGAATGCATTGGATGTGTTGCTATTCACTAGGTAGCAAATGATAAGAGTAGTACCAAGTCACAAACCAGCCAGCATTGCCATAACCACCCTCAGGCAAACTGAGTGAAGATAGATTATTAAATCACAGCATTCAGTAAATTTTACTTTTTCCTTCCCCTGTTTGGATCTTTTGTTGATGTTAGATAGAGGCTGGAATTATGTCAAGGAGACTAGAAATGCATGAGCACATACATTCTAGGACGTAATGAAATAGATAGATCTTAAACTCTCATGGTCTATATGCAGTAGGTATCAAAATAGGCTTTTGATTTTTGTGGTGGCTTTATTAGTTTTTGCTTTTATATTAAAGGTTTTTGTTCCACTTCGTTAGCATGATGAGTGTAAGTTCTCCTCAACATTTTAGTTTAGCCCTGCATGCTCTTCAGAGTGGGGAGGATCTTCCACATTTCATAAGATCTAAAGGCTTTTGGCAGCTCAAACTACAGTTTGTTGTGCAGAAGTTAGAAAACTTGAAAACGTGCTTTCAAATAATGCTCTTAAAAAGGAAATGCTAGCCCTCTTAGAAATATTTCCAAAAGCAAGGATTTAGAAGACATTCTAACTTCAGATATCTTAATATGTGGCAGGCTATCAAAAATAACTAAAGGAGCTGTTTTGGGCAGTCATTCTTAATGTAGAATCCTGTTATTTTGATAAGTAAGGATAGAAAAATATGAATTTAGGCGCTAAACAATTAAAATACTGGTACTAAATTCAGAGCACGCTGTTCATATGGATGGTTACCAGTACACATTTGTAAGGAGGATCTGTTGAATTGTTTTAATTCATATTGGATTGCAAGAAACTATAGATGCTAATTCCTGCATTTCCATCATGAGGTATTTAGAATACTCTGAAAATTTATGCTTTGAGACTACCATATATATTTTTTCCAGAAGTCTATATGGTTCTCTTAAGTTTATTTTGTTGTTTTGGGTTTTTTTTTAATATATAATCAGTATGTGTGGGTAGCTATGCCAACCAGGGCATCTAAGTTAACACCTGCCACTGTGGTTATAGGTTACATCTTTTTGTGACAAAAAATACCTGATCTTACAACAGAGATTGTATTTGAATTCAGAAGTTAAAAGTCTGGGGGTTCATTATAAGCTGGCATGACAAATTTCCCTTTTTGAGTTGCATTATAAGGAAGAGCTGTAGCTCTTGCCAGCTAAAAGAGTCCGTTTGCTCCTGTTTCCAAGTGTGAATTGTATGTTCCAGCAAAGCAGGTGTCTGAAGAATTGAGGGGATCTGACACACTGCCTGCTTATTAGCTGCACGTGGTGGCACATTCTGATACACCTCTGGCTTGTGTTGGTTCTGCCTTAGTTATTTTTGTTGGTAACAAGCACCACAGACCTTTGAGAGCTGGGAGTGTTTGCGTATGAGGAGTGTGATTTAATGTGGTGGGTATTGCTTTCAGTGCTCCTTTTTTCCTTCCAGCTTCTAGACTCCAGGCTTTAGATCAAATTACTCCTGTGTTTGCTTAGTTTTTTCTTTCAAAGGAGCCATGTCATGTGACACTACACACTTAAATCACCTGTTTTACAGTGGAATTGCAACTGATGTAGGGAAACTTGTGGACAAATGTATAAAACTTGTACAGTTCTATGAAGCCTTATCATGGTATCAGATATGAAAAATAAGGTTAGTGTAGTGTATTATTTGAGAAATAAAGAATCAGTTTATGTGCAGTGACCTTCCTCTCTGATCGATATACACATTTGACTGGCTTGCTGAAGAAGTCCAGTGTGATGTTAGTCCTTTCACCTTTCTCTCTAGACCTCACACTGAAATAGAGCACCAAGAAAGACTGAGACCAAATGCTTTACTGGCTTTCCTATTAACTAGGGTTCTTAAGGAAATAAAAGCTGTTTTTCCATGCAAATACGTTGTTCTGAAGTGTGGCATTACACTCAAACTGGTATTTTCCTTTTGTCTACCTCTGTTTTCCCCAGTAAAATGTAAAAATATATTTTTATAAACTACTCATTGAGTTACTGCATTTAGTAGTCCAAGGAGAGGTTAATGCAGCTGTAACTTTCTTTTCAGCAGATTTTCATTCTGAATTTCAGACTGATTTCCTTTGACATTTTCCTTTTTGAAATGATGCAAATTTTTATAAATTAATCTGAACAGAAATAAAAAAAATCACAAAAGTTAAAATTAACTATTTTAAAGTATGACTATGGAAATCTTGTATAGAGCAGTAATGTTTAATACCAAATTTTAACAAATCTGAAGCTGAACAAGGTGAGTTGCTTTTTAAACTTACATAGTTTTCTGACTGAGCAGCATCATACATAAGTTGGTAAGAAGTTAAAAACCCCAATGGAGTTTTCACTGTATTTGTTTTTAATTAAAAGTGCTGTTTAATTACTTTTCTTGCTCACTAGAAGTGACAAAATCAAACTTTTTGCTCGGTTTTTAATGTATTTTAGGCTTTTGGTGAGAGGTTCCTTGTAAGAGATTCTGCCTCCTTCCCTCTGAATATGATGAAAACAATAACGAACAGCAGGTTGAAACAACTTGTGGATAATCCTTGTTGCTCAGCAGGGACAGAGTATTCACTGATCCTTCAGTGTAATTCAGCAGCAATCACTTTTTTAACCATACCACCCAAAATCATTGCTTGGCTTCAAGATACGATGGTAGTTTGCTTTACAGTCCACTGCTCTTCAGTGCTTTGCTGGCAAGGAAGTTTTATGGGGTTACAGGTATTGATTCACCAGAGATGACGTGGCTTGAGGAGCAAGGCCAAGGTAGACACCTGGAAACAAAAAGCCCCAAAAGAAAAGGGTTTCTTGAAGACTTTCTCTTTTTCTCGCAGGTTCTGGAATGTTCATATACAGCTGTAAAGAAAGAATTAGTTTCATTTTGCATCAAAATGTTTATCTGTTTTCTCCTGCTTTTTTTTTTAATTACTTTTTTTAATTGAATTTCAGTCCCTCGTACAGCTTACATTTTGTATAAGGATTGCAATTCACTTAAAATCATTAGTATGTTAAATGCAGTGCATTTTAGCTAAATGTCCTAGACATTCAGTTAAGGTTAACCTACTTACAATTACAAATAATTCACTTAATTCACTTAACTTGAAGGTATTGGATGCTTCATAGAAACCCAAACTTGCCTTTAAATTTTCCAGCAAAATCGATATTTGTACCCTGAATTCTTAAACCTAAAGAAAACAAATTGGAGAAAAAAAAAATTAAAATACTTACCTGTGGATGTTAATTGGATTTTAAGTTCTCATTTCTGAATTTGAGGAAACATACTGCAGTATGGGAGAAGAATTCTGTGAGTTGTGTACTTGTGTTGATTTGACTTGTGTGTATTTTAGTGCTCATACACGGCTTGAAGTCTTACTGTCAGGATACTCTGAAAGTTCTGTAAAACATTTATAGAATTATGAAATCTTTTGCAGCAAATTGGTTTTTTGCTCATTCTGTAATGAGAAAGTATATTGTTAGATTAAACTTTTCAGTAAGTTGACTTGGAATTTCTTTCTGACTGGTGATTTTTCTTTCGATAAATTGATCATTTTCATTTATCCTTTAGAAAACCAAAATTTAAAAGCAAATGGTATTTGAATAATATACAGACTTGTGACAGTGTCTGAGAATCCCTTGGTTTGTCTTCAGTTTGTTTCTTAAAGGGGTTGTGTTTTATACTACCTTTTTAATAAACAAAGTCGTGAACAGAACAAGTCTTTGCTGGTTAGTTTTGAGAGAATGTATTTGGGTTTTTTTCTGCTCAGTAAAAGAGGTGCCTTTGGTGCAGAGGGACTTTTATAGAGCACATGTGTTAACAAGCCAGAGCTTTCCAGCTGGATCCAGCAGAAGTGTTGCTTGAACTGTAAGTGGGATATGGTATTTGTTCCCTATTTGTGGGTTTCGTGTCTTCTTCCTGGCTTGATGTGTTCATGGACCTGCACAGATATAAAAGAAGCAGAAGGGATGACTGCAGACACCGTAGTTATAAATGAGATTGTGGGGGTTTTATTTGTTAAAGTAGAATTTCAATTTTGATTCTCAAAAATAAAGATTTTTTTTCTTCAAAGCTTTGACACTTTGCTTAAAAACCACTGGAAATCAGCTGCTCAATTCCTGTACTGAAGAACAGGGATTATAATCCCATTTTACCCAGTAGTTCCTTCTAGGAGCTTTAAACTGATGCCATTTTAACAACCGGATGAGTGCCAACCTGAGAGGGAATTTTTGAATGAGGTCTTAAAAAGCTTTAGCAGAAGAAATCTCTGCTGTAGGAGCTAGTTTAGAAAAGGGGATCAAAGAAGGAGTGCTGGAGAAGTTGAGAGCTCTTGCCCTGCGGATGGACTGGAATCCAGTCTGTCTTAATGAAAATGTGTTTATGCAAAGAGTGTGTCAATAAAGGCTAAGCACACCACCGGAATCTCAGCCTGGTAGTTAAGTTGGTCTGGGAGATGGCAGAGGGCGGATTCACATGTATTTAGGCAGAGGGAATTGAATTGTGCTCTCCTGCTTTCTGGATGAGTAAACAAACTCCTCAGCTACTCTATAAAACACATAATGTCACCAGTTGGTGACTCTAGTTCCCAAGGTGTTTTTTCCAGCTGAGACTGGCAAATTTGACCCTGTTTCAGCATTTCTGGAATGACTGCAATTGGGTAATTTTGGTAAACTTGCTACAAAAAAAAAAAACCCAAACTCTACTTTCTGCTTTGGAGAACAAGAATATTTTTATTTTCTGAAGATTTCTGCAGTCATTTAAACAGACCCACTGAAGAAGAGAGAGAAAATCAGTTGTCAAGTTTTTCTGGGTTTTACTGGTTTACTGAATATGTCCTAGCCTGGCATAGGAAAAACCTCTATCATTCTGGCTAAGTTTGGTTCTCTGCCATAACTTCTTTATCATCCTACTCTAACCTCTTCCAAAGTCCACAGTCTTCTTTATTGTGTACACATTGTCATTAAAAAAAAAGAAAAAGAAAAAAAAAAAACCAAACAACAAACCCAAACCTACTTACAATCCTATTTTCCTCATTCCTGAAACCTCCTAACCTGGTTGACTTGTTGGAGTGCATTTCATGCATTCTTAGCAGATAGGCTGAAGGAAACGCCTTGTTCACGCGCAGCTGGAGGCTAAAAAGTGTGTAGGGAGTTCATGAACGTGGCTCGTCTCCTGCTGCAGTCGCTGCAGAGCACACAGAGCCTGCCGGGCCCCGGGAAGGATCCCAAACTGCTGGACACACCATGACCGTCCCGCACCCGGAGCATCTCCCTGGTGTGACACCGCTCCCGACAGTGAGTTAAGGTAGGAGAACTCGGGGATAATTCCAACCCACGTTCACTGACTTTCTCAAATGTTCCCTTATTTGTTCCCTTATCTCTGGATGAAAGGGAATGCCTGCTTGTTAAGTTGTTGCTTAATACTTGGAAAGTGGAAATTTTTTTCAATTTGTTTTTAAAACTGGTTTGAGCTACACGAAACCAAGAACAGAGAGACTTCCCTGTGTGATGCTCCGGTGATGGGCAATCAATCCTGCGAGCAAGGGTGGGGAAGGTGAGACACATTGTAAAGTATTATCACTTGCGATGAGCCATCAACAACCACCTCTTTTAAGCCTCTGTTGACGACACCTCCTTGTCCATCTGAAGGACAAATAACTTGGAGAATTACTTGCACTATTCTGCCATAATTAATCCATTCTGAGAGCAGCAGAGTGAGGTGAGCTGAGTCTGCTTCATCCTGGGCTCCACTTCTACTCCACTTTGGCAACAGTTTGTGGCAGAGACAAGTTGGAAGGATTTGTGCCCTCTTTTGAAGACTTCCTGCTGGAAGATGGAAGAATAGGAAGTTCAGGTAATGAAGACAGTGCTACAAATGTAGCTTCTGTCGCTGGGACATTATTCTTCATGTGCATATCATCACTGAGGGGACTGAGATGTAACCTAGGTTTATATCCAGCCTTCCTATGGCTACTTGAAAGAAAGAACAAGAGGTTTTCAAAGGAAATGATAAAACAAAAAAAGAGATAGATGACATTTCTTCTTTAAAATATATTATTTTTACAGCATTGTCACAACTCACACAAGCTGCTGCACAGCAATAAGCGGTGCTAAAGGAGCTCAGAATTAACGTCAGGAGCCAGTTAAGCACATTAAAGTGGTACAAAGACACAATGGCTTGCACTGAGTGAGGAACGGGAAAAGTGAACCTCTGGGCCAGAGCTAATGCTCTCTAAATTGTATGTTGATGTGTAGTGTTGGAGCAGTGGAGGAATAGCTGGTTTTCTGCTTGCTGTTGGGATGGCCTGATGTCCTTTCTCGGGCCATGTGATTGCTGATGCCTTCACCAAGCTTTTACTGCTTTGATTGGAATTTTCAACGGCAAGTGCTGGCTTCCAGCTGAGCAACCAGAAAGTTCCTTCACCTAAATAGTGGGTTGTTTCCTAAACCAGATTGGGGAAAAAAGCAGTGCCTCTTCCTGTGCTTGAAGTTCTTCCAGTTGTTTGGCTGCGTTGTGCTAGTTCCTGCTCCCCTCGTGGGCCTTGGGAAAGTGCCTGTAAATCGGGAAGAAGTTTTTTTTCTGGTGTAAGTTTTCCACGTCTGGGAAAGTCAGGTCAGTTTTAAAATTGTGAAAGATTATCTCCTGAATCAGATGACTCTTAAAGTATGCCCTTGCATTTCCTGGCTGGTGACCAACCTGAACGTGTCCTGTTCCCATCGCTGTGTTTAGGTGGATGTGGGGCCGGAGCTGGGGCACAGCAATAGAAATCCCAAGATAAGGAATGAGGAACTCTTGAGTTTGAACACGAGTTGGCAGCTGATGGCAGGGGATTAGGGCTGGCTGAGCAAGGGACCGTGAAGCAGGGAGAACTGAACAGAGCACATGGGAAAGGGAGATAGAGGTAACAAGCAAGAAGCAAGTGATAAACATGGACAAGAAGTTTGTAGTTGAAGGATTAAAATGGGGATAGATTATGGTTTGATAACCTTAATCCTTATATTTCTTAATGCCTGTACACTTGGCTTTGCAACCTGAACAGTCTTTTCATGTGTAAGAAATTCTGAGAAACCATTTGAAGGCAGCATTCGCAGGCACTTCAGAGTATCCTTTGAGACACAGATGAGTGCAATATTTATTGGGAAGCTTCTGGGGATTGGGGGGTTTATGACTAGGAAAGAAATCAGATAAATGCACAGGAATAGGTTAAGCAACGCTGGATATTGCAGGGTTAGCTGGATGAAAATATAAATCAAATGATTCATTAGGTTTTGCATGGTACAACTAACTGGCTATTGGCCAAGGGTTTGCCTGGTCTCTGAAAAATAACAGGCTTCTTTTTGCTACCAAGGTAAATTGATTATGCTATGCAATGTCATGAGCTGACAATGAGTCTGGAAAACTGAATAGAAGCAGCAGGCACTTCTCATTGCATTTGTAGCCCAAGAGTTGCTAAATATGATTTTGATTAAGGCAGGACGTGCGAGCTCTGGTTGGGGAACTTGTTCCCCTGCGGCCACAGACTGCACAAATGCATGAAAATGATGCTTCTCCAGGGCAAGCAGTGACATTCCTTGTCCTACTCTTACCATATCTGGCAGCAGATATTTTTTAAGGAGAACAAAAAGGAGTCTTATAGTCCTCTGCTGACTTCCTGCAAACTATTTTAGTGTAGTTCCTGCCTTGAATCTGTAACTTTGGATCGACCCACAGTGTGTGTTTCAGCAGTCTTGCTACCAAAGTTTCAACAAACTGGCAGACCCATCATGTTCTGAGGTAAATTGTTTCAAACAAAAAAGATTATTTGTTTGACTTTGGGTTTGTTTTTTTTACTTGAATTTGTCATGATTTGAATTTCTAATAATTCAATCTGTCTTTTTCTAACAGGTGAAGCAACGAGTTAAGTCTTTTCATTGTGGAGGTCTGTGCTGACAGTGGTCAAGGTACTTCAAACTTTACCTTATCTAAAATTATTATTTTCCGCTCTAATGAGTGGTGGAGGTTTGGGGGGTTTTTTTGTTATTTTTGGTTTGGTTTGGGTTGGGTTTTTTTTCACTCTGTCAATATGTTTTTTGAGCCATACAAAACCCAGAAATGGACAAAGCATTTTGAGACGTTCACCCTGAACTTCATTCACCTCTGAATTATTTTTTAAGTGCTTCACTTATTCCAGCACTGCTCTCTCCCGAGGGCACATTTGCACAGCAGTAAGTCCTAAGGCCAAGGGTCGGGGTGAGAAATGACAGCTGGTAGAGAGGTGTGCCCATTTTGCCCAAGTATTCCAGGTTAGAAATATATAATAAGGAAATCAATAAAGAAAAGGTGCATGGAAAAAGCAGAAACCCAGGCAGAGAATCTAATCCTACTAGCACAGTTCTTCTGGCCCTACTATTTTCAGGAGGAAGATGGGCTCACCACTGACTGGGCATTTTAAGCTGAATATTATCACTTTGACCTGTCTGGGTTTGTTTTATTTGGTTTGTTGGGGTTTTTTTGCAGGCGCTGTTGGTTTTTAAAAATGGAAGAAACAAGGAAGCTTTCTCCAAAGCCATGTAAAAGCAAAGAAGCCGTGAAAACAGAATGGGGATCTCAGAGTGTTGTGTTTACCTATTTCCAAGGGGATATCAACAGTGTGGTAGATGAACATTTTTCTAGAGCTCTCAGCAATGCCAAGAACCCACAAGACCTGAGCACAAAGCACAAGGGTGACAATGTTGTCCTGAAGAACGGTGAGCCACTTTCCATGGTGTTGGATGGGGGTGACTGGCTTTCACTAAGGAATTTGAGATCCAGTGAGCTTAAATTTGGAACTGTGTGCAAACAGAAAGAATGAAAATCATATTGTAAAGCCCTGGATTGTGTAGCAGGGAACCCCTGGGTAAATCCCTGTGCTTGCTGGGGTGATTCCCAAATTCTCCATGGGCCTGTTGGCAGGGCTAGTTCACAATTTTCCAATCAAGTGTGGCCATCACTGTCAGATGCATTAAATGCATTATGAATTAAGTTGTTACCTTTGCAAAAATGTATTTGTTTAAGCATACAGTTGTTAAAAAACCTGCCTATGCCAATGACCTGTAAGAAAACACATGTAATACTTATTTGGAAGTATTGGTGGTGGTGGTTTAGTCTGCTTTTAGTATGAATTTATGGTTGACTTTTAAGATAAGCAGCATTAAAGTGAATATTTATTTCTGTAAAGATGAATATGCAATCTGATAGCTTTGCCTTAGAAGTCCATTGGAATTTGCCTTAAAAAAAATTAGGAATTTTTGAGACTTCAGATGCTTTCTTTCTCTTTTTAAGTAGATAGCATGTCTCCCCATCAGTGGAATTTCTCATCACATTGCTACAAACCGTATCCATCATCTTCCGCAACAAGCATGTCAAATTCTGGCCTGAATTTTTCTTCTGCTGGTATGGGAGGCCAGTGCCAGCCATCAGCTCTGCGCAGTCACCCAACTCAGCCTGCAGATCTGTGGCCCTTCCCATCCATTGGGTCTCCCAGTGTCACCAGTTCCGTGTACCATCCTGCCCTGCCCAGCCTGCACGTGGTGGATGAACCCATCTCTGACAGGAAATACGGTTCTCTCCTTGGTCTTCTGCAACAGGAAAGGTGCCTGACATCCATGCAAGAATGTACCGTGAAGCAACACTCGAGTTCTGCTTGTATGACTGGACCTGCTAGGTTACAAAATATGAGTCAAAGTTCAGCTCCTGGGGGAGGTAAGAAAATACTTACTATCACTTCATTCTTTGATGGCATCTTATGTAAAGAGTCAAAATAATACAGTCAGTCCCTAAGCTTCTCACATTTCAGTAGGTAAACCGTGATGTGTACTGTGGTACTTGGGATTGATAGTATGGTTTAACCAAACAATGTGCATTGCCTACTTGCACAGTATTTTACTTTCTGGCTTACACTGGGGAGATATTTTAAGTGAATATAAACTTTATTCACAGTGCTATCAGGATCTCTGCCCCACAGGTAGTAGGTATGATGTGTAACAGATGCTCCCTTCCTGGGACCAGCAAGGGGTGGTCAGGAAAGATCCCTGGACAGCCTCACTGTGCAGGGTGTTAATGATGTTCTGAATACAGGATGGGAAGCTGAAGCCCTTACCAGCTTGGTCGGGGTTTTCCTGCCTCCCAGTCTCTGTCTGTAGCTGGAATGACGAGGGTACAGGGGCTGGAGGGCCAGCCTTGCCTTGTCTCCTGGCCAACTGCTGCCTGCCATGAAGCACTGCTGCCCTGCCTGTCAAAAGCTGTGTTAGCTCCCTGCAGATATCCCAGAGCTAATGCAATTCACACAGAAGTGATGATTGCTGTTTCTTTATTATCAACAACCAGTAGCAATACCAATCCTAGGTTCCACCAGCACACAGCAGAAAGATGGGAGATGGCTGAAATCCATTTCCCAAGAGCTTAGGTCCCCACAGCATCTAGATCTGCTGGATAAAATTGCTCCCTTGTGAGTAATTTCTGCCTTTGAGAAGCTGTCTGGGATCAAGCTTCCTGGCCAGAGCCCTGGTGCCCTGTGCCTGCATTTCTGTTCCTGGGCGTTCCCCAGTCAGGCAGCTCGACACTGGTCTCCAAGAAAAAGGGTTGTGAAATTGTTTAGGGAGTCTGCTGGAAAAATACAGCATGTCCTACTTGGTGCTTCTAGATAAAAAGGACCAGGCATGTGAAGAAGCAATCCTGAGGCTTAGGTTTTGAAAAATAACCAGCTGTGAAATACCTACTGGTTATCCAGTTTCGAAACTGCATCAGCAGTAATTTGGCAGAATGTGAGCTACAGGCTGCCTGCAGGTACAAACAGGAGTTTATCCACAGTCCCTCTCTTGAGGATACACCAAAGCTGTGTTGTTATGAGGACCCCAGCTGTAGGTGTTTTGTTAACTCATTCCTGCTCCAACATCTGATGCCTCTCTGTGCCTCTGCATGGAAAAGAGAGAGTGCTCTGTCTTCAGCTGGAATGCAAACTTTCTGCTCATGGTACATAGACTGAGCTGAGGCTTTATGTATGTGTTACACAGGTACTCATTCTAGTCTTTTTGTCTAGTAAATGACAGTCTAATTACTTTAAAGGCACTGCCTGGACTTCCAGGATTTAATTTAAGAACAAGGTCAGGTTCCCTCTTCCCCCAAGGGGGCAATGTGAGCCTATCAAGGCCTGAGAACCCCAGGAAATGACTCCTCCAGAAAAGAAGATACTTCATGAAAGTAGTCTTGAGGTCAAAACAGGGAATCACTGTTAACAGAAGTGGACATTTTTTCCCCAAAATTTCAGGAAGAAAACGAGTGGAGAGAAATTGAAAAGGAAATTAAACAGCTCAGTATTCTCCAGCCATTGCCTTTTCTTTCAGGATGTTTACAGGGCCTGTCTGAATATTCAGGGAGCCTCTTAACGCCACGTGTGTAACACCACACATGTACTTATCAAAGTAGAAGGATTGATAAGAAATGGCTGGTCAGTGCTCACGGGGAGTTTTGGCAAATCCCTCGGATGTGTGCATTTAGTCTGGCTGTGGAGTCCCTGTTTCCTGCCTCTCTCTGTTAAATATACTTCTCCTTGTGCTGTGTCATGTTTCAGAACAGCTGATATTTATATTTATGGAAGTGTATGTTGCTGTGCCAGCCAGCACAGAGCTCCCCAGCACCTGTGCTATAGGCTGGGCTGCAAAAGCACAAGGTTTCTTTAGGAATTACTGTCTACTTTTAGCTCTGTGTTGAATCTCTGCTCATCCCTGGTATTTTTTATAACCTTTTTTTTTTTTTTAAGAGAGGAAAGGAACGTCTTACCAAGGCTCAGAAAATCCCAGTGTAAGCCATGCCACTGCAGGTGAGTAATGAAAGCAGCAGGTTTGGAACAGATCAGTGCTCACCTATGAAGGACATTCTTAAATATCCTGCTTATACATGCAGAGTTAAAGATGTTTCCTTGTTTGTTTCCAGGCTGTATTTCAAAAGCTTGTTTTTCCCCCAGATAGGCACATCACCTCCCATAACTACATTAACAAAGAAGAAAAAATGACATTACATTAAAATGAGATACATGAAGTTTTAACCCCCTGTACTTTAGTTTTTATACCATCAGACTGCCACTTCGTGGTGCCTGCTTTTCACTGGCTGTCCAAGTTTCAGATCCTAGAAAGACAGAATACCCCTTGATTTGCACCTCAAGCACCTGGCTTCAGGCTGAAGTCCCTGTTGGACCTAAGTGCTGGCACTGCTGCAGTTTGCACCAACAAACCCCCCACACTGCTAGAGAGTTGTGCTAAGAAATTACTCCCAAAGCCTTCAGGCTTCTGTATTTTTATTAGTCTCTTGAGACTGGGTCATACCCTGATGTTGGTTCCTTGATGTGCAATGTTTTGGGGATACTTTGGATGGGTCATTCTGGTTATTCTAGTAAGGGCTCTTTTGCACCAGACCCAAAGGTGCAATTTTGTTTGCACAACACCTTAGGAGATTGCATGGAATGTGCTGTTTGACTCTCCTGATGCTGCTGTGTCTTTCAGGTATTCAGATTCATGACAGAAGACAAGATTTGTACTTTTAGCAACTGGATGTTTCTACTTTATTCTGAAAGAGAAAGTTCTTTCTGTGAACTTTTATTATTTGCAACTGTGAATCAAGAAGAAATGAATTGCAGCTATCCTGTGCTTTTTCTCTCAGCTGGAAGAATACATGTGCTATTTACTTTTTGGGGAATGAAAAAAATCATCTTTTTCTATACAGTAAATAATTTCTAATAGCTGTGGTATTAATCCTGACAGTATGTTTGTTGTGGAGAAATATTGTCTACTTAAGGCTTTTCATGTAGCCCTCTTGAAAGGACTCTTAGCATTTTTTAATCTTTCTGTGTTTATTCGTTTGCCCTCTCCTGATAAGAAGCACAATTCTTATCAGTACAGTTGATGACTGATAAGTGCAGGGTTGCAGTTTGCATAAATTCAATGCTGCAGCTTCTTAGCTTGACTTGATACCTCCAGATTGTTTAAAATAGTCTTAGATCATGGGCAAGAGACTTCAAGACAACCATGGGTCAGCAAAGCACGTGATCGTGTTTGTGTTTTAAAAGTGCGGCAATTTGTAACCATACCTGCAATTCCCACAGATATTCTTCAGAAACTCTATAACGTGCTCATGCCTGAAGGCTCTGGTTTGCCCCCTCAATGTTGTACAATCATCCTTGAGAAAGCAGTGAATTCACACTGGCTCTGAGAGGAAACCTGGATCCTCACTGGGTGCAGTTAAAATACCAATGGAGCAAAAAGCTGGAGGTGGGAATGGTCTATTTTCCCAGCCTCTCTGCAGGTGTAAAAGGGTTTTTTTCTGAATAAACCCAGTGGGGTCCAATTCTGAATTACCGAGCATGAAGGACTGGGCCATCTGAAGAAACAGGAGTCAAACCCTTTGTAGTGGCTGCATCCCTCAGAGCTCAGAGCAGCTGAACAGAGAGTCTTGATGCTCCTCTGCACAGCAGAAGTGGCAGATTGAACCGTGCATCAAGACTGAAACACACACTCAGATCCCCCCCTTGCTTCACCACTCACCCTTGGCAAACACATTTGCAGAAGCTACTGTGAGTAAAACCTCCTGTCTCCAGTGTTTAGGTTCGTGTGTGTGATCCCTGCAGTCAGAGACATGGCTAAGCCTCTACTGTAAATCCCAAGAATAAAAAAGATTTGGGTTTGGTTTTCTCCTCCATTAGCTATATATTAATTTAATATGAAGGAGCATGATTAACTTTTTCAGACAGCTCTTTGCAGTTGCTCAAGGAAATTTGACCTCTGAGATCCTGAAGCTTGTGATTTTGTAGGACAAATCCTGAGCTGGTATAAGTGGTTGTGACTCTGTTATTTTAGGTATCTCTGCTGCCACTTCTCCAGTTATAACACCTTGTGTAATTTTATAAATAATTTTAGTTCAGCAGCTTTAGGTGTTTGTGGAAGTGACTTAACAGGAAAAATTTTCTAAAATCTGTTTGTAACTTGCAAGTTTGCTGTAGCAGATACATGCTCTAGACCAACCTGAGATCACATGCAAGAGGAACAGTTTTAACTAAATTAATAAAAGATAGAGCAACATCCTGCCTCCCTATAGACGAGCACTGAAAAAAAAATCACTTGTCTTTAATATTTCTACAAAATTACCTTTCTTCTGTTTTCATTTTAAGAATACCTCTCCAAGTAGTCTTCTTTTTGTTATCCCAAATCACTTAATTCCCTGATTTTTAAGGCTACATGGTAATATAATCAATCTGACTTCCTATATGGATGGAAGCCAAGATATCCAAGCTGTACTTTATACGTCTGCCTACTGGCATGTGCTATGATTCCATTTAACTTACTGCTTCAAAATAGGGAAATATTATTTTTTTTTCTCCCTCTGCCATCCCTTCTAAATGAAAATGCTTAAATAATTTCTCTCTAAGGTCTGAGAAGACATACAATAGTGTGTTTAAATGCTCTTAAAATGTAGTGCTTCACTGAGAGTTTGGCCCGATGCATTGTCACAGCTGGGAATATTCGAGGTGACTTATAAATCCTGTGTTTCTGGTGAATCAACCAAGTGGGGCTGGACAGTGTGGGGAAAAAAATGCATGTCACTTATTGCACAAACACGAGGCATCAGTGCTTCTACCTTGACAGGGTGAGGCTGTGAGCCACTGCTGCAGGGTTTGGCAGTTGTGTGTCCTCACTGCCCAGCTGTCTGGCAGACCTGGGAAAAGGGAACAAATGCCCAAGAAGCCCAAGTGTCCCTGGACCCCTTGTCAGTGCAGGCACCACAGTGGGCAGATGTGTGCTTGCTCTCTTTCCTGGCTGTTAGAAGGAGGATGACAGGGTGGAGGGCTGGGGGACGCAGGCTCTGCTGCTCCTGTGTTTTGTCTCACGCCACCACAGCAACCTGCACCAGAGCGTGCTGGGGTTTGTTGGCATCTCTCTGTTCCTCTGCAATAAACACAGTTAACCCATCAGTACAACTTGCTCTACGTGATTCATGAAGAATAGGGGTTTGAACATTTCACTGCAGTTCCCTACATTAGGTAGGCTTTTATTTTTATGTGTATATAAAATATACATATTAAAAAAGTCTAGATACACACATATGGTCCTCTAGAATATTGTTTGTCCAGAGTGGAGTGTTTCTTGCCTTTCAGCTGAGGCTGGTGCTGTGTTCCCAGTGCTGCCCTACTGCTGTGATGCTCCAGTGACCGTGCCTTCATTCCCATTCCATCCGCGCGCTCTTTTGCTGGGAAGAACTTGGCAGCCAGCTCACTCCTTCAGCAGCTGCCATCTGGTACTTCCCACGGTTAGTTTTGATCCCTCCTCTGAATGCAGCAGTCGTGGTGCTAATAGGAGAAGGGATGTGGGATGTATCCATTTCAACAGCTCCCAGCTCACCTCTGCAGAGACCGCCCAGAAGGACAGGTGGGGGCCGGGTGTTACATCCCGGGAAGTGTTCAAAAAGCATCTGGATGTGGCTCTTGGGGACGCAGTTTAGTGGTGAATGTGATGATGCTGGGTTAATGTTGGGCTTGATGATCTTGGAGGTATTTTCAATCTTAATGATTCCACGATTTTTTAGTAATTTACTGGCTTACTGATTTTTAGTAACTGGCCGATTTAGTAATTTACTGTGAGAAACCACTATTTGCCTTCATTGGGGCATCCTCTGGTCCAGGAATGACTTGTTTGCACAGATGGTTTTTCTTCTATCTTTTTTTGATGGGCAGATGAGATGCAAACTACGTGGTCTGTGGGCTCTGGTCAGAGATTGATGCAGAGAAATACTGAGGCATTGGCCATGCCTGCTCTGTGAGGAGTCTGGCCCTTTGTTAATCAGCTGCAGGAAGTGGGGTGCATTTTTTCACCATGTGTGTCCCCGGACACAGACACTTTGCAGGCGTCTTGCTCTGCCTCCTCACGAGGGCTGGCCCTGCTCCAGCTCCTCCTCTGATGGTCAGATAAACCCTGTGGGTGGCTGGGAGCATGAGCTGGCTTAGCTACTCCACCCCCTTTAGTCACTCATTACTAGTGTTAAAAATAGTCCCAGACTGCAATGACAAACAAGAGAGATTATTTTGCTATGAAAAAAATACCTAAAGGCCAAATAAATAAATAACTAAATAGGACAGGAAGGATCATCCCTTTCAGAGAAGGGAACACAAGCTGTTGTTGCTTTCATTTCTGTTCAGGTGTCAATTAATTTGTCCCACCCCAGGTGAGCAAGGGATACCTCATGTACCCACGTGGCCTGTAGCCTTTGGTAAACACTCACTCATCACTGGAATTTTTTACCATCTTGTGGTTTTTAATCCTCTTTTCTGGCAGGCTCTGCCAAGCAAGACAGTCCTGCTCCTGAGTAGAAGTGTTGTTGCACCACTTTGTTCTGTGATCTGTTTTCCTGTACTGTCTGGTTTAATACACTGCATATTTTGGATTCAATGCTCTGTTCCACTTAGCTGCTGGTACTCCCCTGAGTTGTCATATTAGAGGATTTCAGCAGAAAACTGGTGCAATCTGGTGGTTTTGGTGCCTTGTTTGCTGGGAGAGGGATGCTGCCTTGTTTCAGTATCACGGGCTGTGTCAGGGGGCTGCGTGTCACTGCACTGACAACGTTGCTGCACAAACAACTCCACTGGGGTTGCGTAACACAGATCACAATTTCTGTGCTGAGGGGATGCAAAGGTGGCTGAGGGGTGGACAATCAGCAGCTGGGCTGTGACACGAGGCCAAGGGCTCTCTGGGACAGCTCAGAGGATGTTTTCATGGCTGGAGCCATAACAGAGCCAAGCTGGCTGTGAGCCACCTCAGATGTGGTGTTCCCCAGAAGAGGGTCCAGCAGGAGACTCTGGGTTCTCTATGAGCCACCATGAACCTGGCTGAGCCCAGTGCCCCTGTTGCTGGTTCACCCTCCCCCCCAGCCTGGTTTCTAGGTGGGGGTTAAGTGGGGGCTGCAAAGCCCTCAGAAAGGTGGCTGCTTCCCCGACCTTCATCCTTACCTCTGAACCCTCCTCTCCCCCCATTGCCCCAGCCTGGGCTTTGCAGACTCTGGATTGGGGAAATTTGTATTTTCCCCACTTCTCTTTCTCCACATGGCTAATTCTGGATACAGCACAGGGTTATAAAAATATCAGGCAGCATTTAATTCTGAAATACAGCAGTATTGCATCTCCTTCTTGCCACCTTTCCACCTGAGATAGAGATAAAATAGCAGCTCTTTCCCACACAGCACAGTTAAAACAAAAAGTTTCCATGCTCAGAAGTACAAAGGACTTGATTAGCTCCCTATACTGTGTTTTACCAGAGAGAAGTGTCACTTTAGGTGAATTCCTCTACCAAACAGAAACAAGTGGAACGGATGGAAGGAAACTCAATGTACTGAACACCCAAAGGGCATCTCTGGTAGCTGAGCATAGCCTAAAATAATCCTCTACCAGCTGCCTGTTGAACACTGTCCATCTGTGCCTGGACAGCAGGGGGAAAGCACCCCTGCACACACAGGCTTCATCTGTTACCCTGTGTTTGCAGGCTCAGAGATGACACAAGTACTGAAGTTACCTGTGAATGATGTGGCCAAGTGATAACCCTTTGATTTAGCCTTGCAGAAGATCAACCTTTTCTTAGTCTTTAAAGATTAGATCCTGTGGAGGCCTTGAATGCGTGTTTATCTTGAAGTTTTGTGGACCCCACCCTGCTACTGCAGCAACCCCCAAGTCCGGCTGGATCTGGAAACCAAGACCTCCAGTTTTGTGCAGGTTGTAGAGCAGTGTGGACTAATGCAGAAGAGCCAGGCTCTCTGCAGGGCAGGGAGGAACGACACTGTTTCTTGTAAACTGCCCAAATAACCAAATATTGTCGAGTCTCTAGCATGTGCCAGATAAATGATATTTAGAGCAGTCACCGTGTGCAGCTCACCAGCATGAGGAACACTGTGTGCAGTCTGGGTACTGTACTCAAACCACTTCAGGGGAAAACACAAGGGCTAATTAAAAATTATGGGCAATTAGGAAAGTCCTCCAGCTGGACTTTTTGATGCATAAAGTTGTTTGTTTGTGTTTTTTAAGGTATATTAAGTAGAGCCTAAGGAAAGTTTCCTGGCTTTAGTCAAGCTGTCACATAACCAAGACATTTGAGACGTGTGATACTATCACAGTTCCACCTATCCCACGTTTTTTGTTGGTGCTGGATTTGTGCCATGTTTTGAGAAAAGATTAGAATCAAAACACTCTTTTTTTCCCCCTTCTCCAGGCTGCACCAATGACTGCTGCCTGTAAGTGTGCAAAGAGCAGCCAGGTATTATCCTGCGTTGCTGGAAAAGCAGCGCCAAGGACTGCACCACGTGCTGGGTGCACAGGACCTGCGATCTCTGCGTAGCACGAGGTGAGTGATTTACTCTGAGTTAAAGGGCAGGGGCAGAAGGGGCTGGGGGTGTTTCCACTCTGCTCTGTGCAGGATCTCAGCACCCTCTTGCTGACCTCTACATTTGCCAACAGAGCATGAAATGATTGCCCAACACTTGCCCTGGGCAATTTGGACTGTTTTTCTGTGTTTGTCCAAATATGTAGGATCAGGATCATTGTTGCACCATTTGTCCTTTTTCTTGGGGGCAGGGGTGGGAAATTACAGAGAATTCCATTTGTTAGATGAATTTAAGGCATAAAATCCATATGCATCATTTATAAGGGGGTGTCTTGAACAGAGCTGGTCAGTGGGGCTCCTTTGCCCCCCAGGTCAGGGCTGAGCTGCTGACAGTGCATGACTAACTCCTGGCTGGGCAGGGCTGGGGGATGAGCTGGGTCTGATGAGAAGGCTTCTATGTCTGTTGTTCAAAACACGCTGTTGTGGCCCTCTTGTTTTGTAGGAACACCCGTGGGGCGGTGCAATGATGGGGAAGAAAAAAACCACAGACATGGGCAGCCAGCGAGTCCAGGGATGCACACACACTGTCATCCCTCAAGGCATCCCTGCGCAGAATCCTCGCGGCACAGGCACAAAAGATGACCCCTCTGCCTGGGTAGAAACCCATTGTCTGCCCACAGGCTGTGTAGTGGTATCCCAAAAAGTAGTTGCTTTTGTTTGTTGGGGTTTTTTCCCCCTTGCTTGACAGGAAAGCAGCCTGAAAATACTGCTGAGAAATGACAGTTTGGGAAGCAGCTCTGGAATCATCCTGCAGGGTGCTGGTGCTGCCCAGGCTGCAGCAGGCTGGCAGCCTGCTCTGATTCCAGGCAGATTTCCCACACTGACAGGCTGTAGGGCACAAAACAACCGTGTAACAGTGACTAAGGAGAACTGCTGCCTGTCTCCATGCAGAAAGGCTTGGGAAGGGAGGGGTTTCAGGGAAATTAGAGCCTTCTCTATTGCCCCTCCTTGCCTGGGAAAAATGCTTTCTGTGGGTTTGCAAACTGGGGAGCGCAGGAACCCCTAGCCAGGTTTATCCCCCTGTGCACATCCACCCGCCTTGTCCTCATGCAGACAGCTGCAGCGTGCACAGACATTTGCTTTAATGCAGACTGAAAACCCGAGGATTTCCTGGCCCAGTTCCGGCTTTTATGCTTATGAAGACAGGCACAAGCTTCCTCACATGCAGCAGAGCACCAGGAGCTGAAGCTGTGGCAGTCCTGCCCGTGCCTCCGACTTTGTTTATGTCAATAAGAGCAGGAATGTTGCACATCTCTGTAGACACAACCAAAGGGAAAAATTAGTGTCTCTAGTCTCTCTGGCTCGGTTTGAGCAGTTCTGGGATTGTGTTCTGAATCTTTTTTAGCAATCTTGAAAGGAGGGAGAGAAATCTGTAATTAAATCAATACATATGTAAACGAGCATCTGCCACAGAACCAGTTTTACTTCTTTGTGTTAAACATGTATTTCTGTTGACGCATTATTTGTGACATATTCTTTGTATATAAGGGTATCATTAAACTGGATTTTGGCTTGATTTAAGCAATTAAATGAGTCCAATCATTCTACGCATTTGCAGGATTTTTTATCTGTTATGCTGGCTCTTGATGTGTGTTTTGAGGCTGCCTGTCGGCTGACAGCTACTTTGATGATTTATGATTATTCAGAAGTAGTTTTGGGTAAATCTTTCAGGTAATAAACAACCAGTATTCAGGTTTTCACTGACCAAATGTGATTGGATGTGAAACTAAGAGCCCTTCTCTCAAGCCTGCATTTGGATCTGGGGTTTTTCTGGGCATTTCTAAGAGCCCTTTTGAAGCAATGGCTTCAATCACTTCAGTCTAACTCCTCGGTGGCTCTAAAATCAAGTATTTCTATTTCAGCCATCTGGTATACAGGAAAAATACTGAGAGCCTGAAGTCCTTATGGTATGAAAGACGATATTGTTATTGCCCATGTAGGAAATTTCTTGCATTTCCTGAATGCTCAGTGCTGCCATGTAAATGAACATCCATGGATAACAATGACCCATTATTCTTTGTTTCTTTTCGGGGCCTGGTTCAGAGCTTGGACCTCTCTAAATCCTTCTTCAAAAAATTAAATGTATTCCTAGCTGATCTCTTTGGAAAAATAATAGTAGTGGTGATTGTGCTGTCTGTCATCACTCATTCTGCAGTGACACTGCCGGGTGTGCTGGGCTTGTGTGTTGGAGTTGGGTGTTGCTGGTGGGTGGCAGGGTCAGAGGATGAGCATCTCTTCCTCCTGAGAATACTTGTTTCTTCCTAAATTGAGAAGTCCAGCTGTGTCAGTATGGCTCAGTCAGGACAGACTCTTGCTCTCACCTGTGTGTTTTCTGCAGCAGGTTATCCCCACATGTGCACAGTCAGCCCCCAGTGTCACTGGATCATGTAAATGCCGCATCTCTCATCGCATTGCAGGGTATTTCTCTTTATCTCCTGCCCTGTGTTACTTCCACCACTGCGATGGAAAGAGGATGGGAACAGTCAAAAAGCAAATCCAAACCTCTGGCTGTTCCTGCATGTTCCAGCACTCGGCAATCCTCGGTGCTGTCAGCGGCACTTCGTGTGCCTGAGGCTGTGCAGTGTGTTTGCACAGATGCCACCGTGTTTGCCTCTGCCTTGGGGCTGCACTCATCGTGCTGCTGGTGCTTGTGAGAGATACATGGTGCAGCTCCTGGGTGACAGATGCCATGTCATGATGCTGGTACAGTAATTCCAGGAGGTTCCATCAGGACAAGGCTCATCTGCTGTGGAGATGCCCAGAATAAAAAGATGCTCAGTGATCCCAAAGATTTTGATGTTTGTCACACTCTGCTGCCGCTGCTGCAGTCTTTGAACAGTACATTTGCTGTATAAAGACCAAAAGACCCTAGAATAAGAAATGTATTGAGGCAAGGAATACAAATACTACCTTTTTTCCTGTTTATAAAAAAGGAAGACATTTGGAAAAGCCACCTACAATGCTCAGTGGAAGAGGGTTCATGCAAAGCTCATGTCACCTCCAGTTCTTTGCACATGCCTTAGTCCTCAAAAGGTGACACAAAATGAAGGGAAACCAGATCCTCTTCCAAAGGTCCTGGCTCCAACAGCTACCACTGCTTCCTGGGGAGCCACACTGTGTCCCAGGGCTGCTGTCAAACAGTGCTGTCTGGGAAGCAAACTTTCTACTGGGTTTAGCTTGAAGAACTGCCACATAATGGCATTGCATCAGTAAAGCTGGTGAATTCCCACTGCTAAGGAAATAGAAACTGTAGAGCAGCTGGGCAAGCATCAGACAAGGTGGAACAAGGCAAAACAAGTGTCTCTGTCACAATGTGTGACCAAACCGTGGTGCTGCCAGCTGAGGGATGCTGTGGGGGACAGCAGGAAGCACAGGGCTCTCCTAATGCAGCCCTCTGGATGCAACCCCCAGTGCAGGAATTTGCAAACAAACTTTGATGGGCACAAGGTAGATCCTTAATTTCCTTGGTTATCAACTACTCTTGGGGATGGGCACTGGGTCTTTGATCTTAATGTAGGATGGCTTTTATGCCTCGAGACTCCTGAGCTCCAGCTGGGCTGGGCTGGAATCATAATCCAGCCCTTGGCCTGTGTGATGGTGTGTGCTGAGCATCATACAACCTCATCCTGCATCCTCTAACACTGTGTGTGCAGACCCAAACCACTGGGCAATGTGCTACCAATCCAGGTGAGACCTTCTGCCACCACCAAACCTGCAGGGACACAGCAATTCAGGAGTCACATCTGCTGAGTGCTTCCTCGGCCTCAGTTATGTCCCAGAGCTGCTGAGTGCTGGGGTTTGGTGTTCACACTGGGCTGATGTATGAAACTCTCAAGGGCTCCTCATTAATTTTGTTTGTGAATATCCCCAGGACAGCTATTCAGTAATTTCAAGAGCATTTCATTCCCCATGCAGAGCTCTGGCCTTTTTTCCTACCTGAGGCATAACTTTATGAATGACTCACTGGCACTTCACAACCCAGCAGAAGCCACCACAGAGCAAAGTGTTGGAGTGGTGGCTATTAGGGAAGAAATTTCCTCCTTCTGGGAATGGAGAAAGGTGACCCATCCTGTGAACATGTTATCCACAGGCTGTGAGGAGGACATGGGAGCAGATGTTTCAAATACCCTGCAATCCTCCAGGGAATGTTGCTGCTCCTGTGCTGTGCAAGGAGGGGAAGGCAAATCCCTGTGCAAAGGCATTGCAAATTGTGCTTCTTCCTGAGTCTGGAGAGGGTTTTCATAAACCTGCTTAGAGGAGGGGTGATTACCCACCCTCTCCTCAGCTGGATGCCATGTGTGATAGTGCTTTTGGCCAAAGAGAACCTGGAGAACATGGTCTGGATTTTGGCAGGAACGGTGCTTGGCAGCTCCAGAAATGGGCTAAAAGGACATAGTTTTTCTAAGAGATGCCCACCCATTGTCTGCTGTTAGTCAGATCTGTCCGTTCCATATGGTTCTCTCCAGGCATCCTGAACCTCAAGCTCCATCTACCTGGGAGATAACTGTCCCTCCTTGCCATGCAGGGGGGAAAACTTGCTTTACATCTTCTCCCTTTGCTCTCAGATATGTGAAAGATGGTGATAAGAGAGCTCTGGGTTTGTACCAAAACACTTCCAGGATTATTTGAAGACTGGGGCTCATTCTGAGAGACCTGGATCATGTGCTTCTACCCTCTAGGAAAAGTTCAGTGGGTTTTCTGGCTGTTGGTGACCAAGAGGTCATTTCTACCACCAACCTCTCCTGAGGCTGTTTTCAACAGCAGCCAGTGCCCGGAAAATGAATCTGGTAAACATTTTAAAGAGCTTGTGTAATTGCCTGGTTTTGTGGTTCGTGATAGTTTTGCATGGGTGGGCACTGTGGTGTGAACTTACTTTCAGTTCTATTGATCTTCCTTTCCTGAAAAGCTAAAAAAAACCCCCACCTGAGCCCTTTTTTCAGAGAGCCTGAAGACCACCCCAGAGGCTGCACACTCTGCTATTATGAAGGGAACTGGGGGAAATTTGCCTTCCTGCACCAAATCCAGGCTGTCACTTAGAGACTGTCTCTGCATCACGTGTCCCTGCCATGGAGCTTCATGGGCCAGGGGCTGGTTAGCAGGGACAGGAGGTGGGTGCCTGTGGCAGCACTGACACTCAGCATTATTATTCGTATTTATTATTTATTATTTGTATTTATTATTTATTATTTGTATTTATTATTTATTGTCTGTACTGATTCACCTCCATTCTTTAAGAATTAGGATGAATTCCTGGGTCAGGAGCCAGGAAGGGCAAGTGATGTTCCTCAGGAACTGCATTGCCAGGTAGGAGGTAAATGGAGCTGTTGGAGGGCTGGAACCTTGTGGTGGGTTGAACTTGACTGCCTGATGCCCACCCAGCTGCTCTCTCAACAAAACAGGTGAAGAAGGTAAGATGAAAAAGCTTTGAGATAAGGGATCACTTAGCAATCATCATGTCCAAAAGAGACTTGGGGGTATAAAAAAAAAAAAGGTTTTGCTAATCCTGCAGCCTCACCTTGAGAAACAATGCAGTCTGGAAAAAATTATATTGCTCTGCAGATTAGAGCTGGCATAGTGATTCTTCTTTCTATATCCACTCAATCTGTTTTGGGTGTATGTATCTCTGGATCTTCACCCTTCCCAGCAACAGAGGTGCCTCATTTCACCAGTGATGAAATTGAGACCATCTGACTCTCTAAGGTATCATAAGCAATTGGACACAGGCAGCAAGAGAAAGTGAGTGTCTGCCTTCCAGATCTCTCCATATATATGCCCAGATGGCAAAGGCCCACATGATCCACATCCTGACTAGCTCATGGCCTGTAATGGGGTGTAAGGAAGCTGATGCTGATGGAACACGCTGGGATGTGCTCTGGGTTTGCTTTCTCTTCTCTCAAACCACTGAGCCCAGTTTCTGTAACTGTTTGCCCAACTGTCATGGGGATGACAACACTCACTGTTTCTGTGGGTAGATTTTCTTGTGGCTCAGCAAAATGGTGATAGTTTCTTGACTGCTGTGCGTTCATCTTCCCCACACTGAATGCTGTGGGGAAATGGTCCTTTTTTTCTGTCCTTAGAGTTAGTGCCAGCAGGGTGTTTTCCCTGAACAGGGTGTTTGGGGTTTCCCTTTCGCCGTGTGTTGCAGCAAGTGGCCATTCCAGCGTGCAAACCTCTCCGACTGCATCACATCCGTGTCATACTTCCCTCCAGGTGTGCAGGGAGGTTTTAGGCCAGAGATTTTCCACTTCAAAGTAAACGTTGCTTTTCTGCTAAAAGGGAATTACAACTCTGGCATTTGGTCACTCACTCAAGTGAGTGAGGAGAAACGTGTCCAGCAGACTGGGCTTATGAGGAACTGCTCTGGAAAGAAAAAGTGTGCCTTGGACAGTATCTGTGTGTCCCCAGGCCAGCTCTCATCAGCCTAAATAATGGTGTGATGGGTTCCAGTGGGATGTGGAGATGGGCTGGATGGTACTCTGGATGAGCCTGGGCACCAGTAAAGAAGCTGAAATCCCATACTCTGCAATTTGATGTGGTGATGCATCCCTCTGACCCATAACTAGCACTCACCCATGAGGCACACAGCTCTGTGTCTGATTTATTGTACATGAGATATGTTTGGACGAGTCTTTTCCATGTTCTAGAAACTTGTTCCTCTGGTATGACTTGATCCTGGGGGACCTGCATCTGGAAAATCATCTTAATTTTTGTTTTTCAGCCCCATCATCCCTTAAAACCGAGTGCTTGAACAAGCCATGTTTTCTGTACCTCTACAGCATTTTCTCCACACCTTATGGGAAACCCCTGGGAAGGATGAAGCAGCTGACATGCTCAGTGTGCTTCCCGTGGGGGTTCCAGCCCATCACAGCCTGAGCATGGTGGGAGAGGGGCCAGGGATGGGTGTGGGGCTCCCAGCAGGGCAGCGACTCTGCGGGAGCTGCCTGGGCGCGTCCCTGGCCCCTGTGGTAAATGTGAGATGAGCTGAGGTCTCTCAGCCTCTGTAAACAGTCTGCAAGCTCCGAGAAGCACCGTGTGTGTGCTGGTAAGAGTGACTTGTACCCAGAAACTGCAGCGGATTCGCTCCCAGCATCAGCAGGAACAGGAACCAGAATCTTCTGCCGTCACGTTCCTGGAACGAAGGGACATGTCCTGCTTGTGTGTCGGACTGCGATTCACCCTGGAGCCACTTCTTGGAAATGCCACTCTCCAGGCTAAAAGGAGCAGAGGGGAATGCTGAACCAGCATATCCAATGCCATGTCATCACCAGGTACACCTCTATTGACGTCATGCTCATTTTTAAAAGTGCAGCACCCTTTGCAGACAGGATAATCAACACAGACAACTCAGAGGGTGTTTGCAGACCTGCATCTCTTTGGGCAGTGACCAAAAAAAATTCAAAGTGGGTCTGTGTTGCTAAAAAGGAAATATCTCCCTTGAGAAAATAAAGTATTGGTAGGACAGCTCATTTACACAATTACCATGGCTTTAACTTTCTCACTGTATAGAAAGAGAAACATCTTAAAGGCCTCCTCATGTCAGTCCTTCTGGTCACACTATCCAACTGCAGCACTGCCATGGGGAGTCTCCATCCTCCATCTGGTGCATACCCAGAGTGCTACAGGAGATTCTGACCCCAAACCTGGAGATAGAAGCTTGACATTTGCCATCCTGCCACCATTTTCCTCAGCAGAAGTCCCCTGAACTGCTGGGACCTTTGGTGTGGAGGTGGGATTTTGGGGCTGAGGCTGTGGTGCTTTCTCAGCAATGTGTTGCCTTGGCCCACTGGCCACTCCAGCCTTGGAGATCCTGCATCCCCACGCTCTGGGACACTGCTGTGGAGGAAAGCAAAAGAGAATATGAATTTCTGGTGTTTCAATATTCCCACTTATCACACCCAGCCTCTGCACTGCTTAGGCATGAACTGAGACTGGGGTGCCAGTGATGTCCTTGTCCTTATGGCTGGGAGTCTTTCCAGATCTCTGTAGCCACAACTGTGCTTTGCAGCACTGGAAACAGGGAGCTGCCCCAGTGGCCTGGATTTAGTCCAGGAGGTACTTTGCCACACTGGCAGGATGGTTTTCATAGCTCCAGGGAGGTTGTTCTATTTCCACTTCTGAATGTCTTGTTTCCTTTTTATTTCACTAATGAGGCAACACTGAGCTGTTCGTGCTGCTCAGGTTTCTGTGCTCAGCCCACAGAGAGGAGTTCCTACTGAAGGGGTGACATCCCTTCCTGCCTGGGGGTTGTCTCTGCCCCAGTGGCCATCAGCAAAAACTACTGAGCAAGATCTGAGCTCAGCCCAGACCCAGGATTTGCACCCCCTCTGGTCACGGTGCAGTGGCTGCCAGGCTGGATTGGGGCTGCTGTGGCTGCCACATGCCGAGCCAGACCTGGGCTCTGCACTGGCCCTGCTCCCATGGGCTGTGGGGAAAGCAGTGGTGGACCTTGACAAGACACTTGCCAGCCATGAGATACTGCTTCCTTGAAAAGGAAACCTTGCACCTAAGATCTGTTCACATGGAGAAGTTCCCAAAACATCAGTGCTTTATGGAAGCTGGACTTGCTTTCTTCTTTAAGCTGGTCTTGTCCCTGGCCTGAGCACTAAGAACATCATTATGTCAAAAGCAGCTTTTGTAGCTCTGCTTTGCTCTTCTCCCCACAAAGCCCTTTGCTCTGCAGCCTGAGCTGTGCCCACATCTCTGGGGCACAGGGTAGGTGAGGCAGGACATGTGCTTGGCTGCAAGGGCTCCTCTGGCCTCACCTGTGTCATCATGTCCCAGCACGGAGACCCTTCATTTTTAACAGCTTCCCAGGTGTCTGTGTGAGGCAGGGATGGAAGGAGGGACAGAGCAGGAAGAGGAGCCTGAGGAGTCAGTAGATGGCAGAGTTGATTTAGCGTTTGCTCTTTGCTGTGCCTCCCACAGTTTCACAGGGAATTTATGATGGATTTGTTATCCAGATGACACCCCAAAGCTCGGTCTATTGTAGCTTGGCCTAGGAGCAAGCTGGGGCTGGGGTTGGGGCAAGCATTCCCACCACTGTGCTGCTGCAGCAGCCCGACTAGCAGCATGCAGGGAGAGGGCTCCTCATGATACCAACATGCCCTGCTCAGAGCATCATGCCAAGGAGAAGGGGCTGTGGGATACCACTGCAGTGTCTGTCACACACCAGGGAAGGTGACTCTGATCTGCCTTTGCATTACTTCCCGAGAGATTCAAGATTACTTTTGCTGCCTCTGACTGTGTGTGCACTGCCTTGCTTGGGCTCCCAGACTGAGCACGGCTGCATGTGAATTTCCACCTGAGCACAGCTTCCTCCTGCCTTCCCCATGGGGAGAGTTATTCCCAGGTCGAGGCTGAGGATTTCCTCCCCAGAGCCCTCAGGTCAGAGCAGTGTTCCTTGTCTGCCCTTTGCCCCTTTGGCTGCTCACCCTGGCTGGCTCATCTCCTGCCACTGACAGCAGTGTCACACTCTCTTGCTCACCTTGGGGCTGTGTGTGATGCCAGTGGGATCCTAGTGATCCTGAGGGATGAGCACAGCCTCCCAGGGGATTCAGAGGTCAATGGGGAGAGGGGACAAATGACAGTAAAGGTTGAAAGGGTATGACTGAAGAGCCACAGAGGTGATTCTCGTAGTAGTGAAGAAAGCCCTGTGACGAGAGCCTTATGGAGCAAGAGGTGTGAAAGGTTTTGGAAAAGATGAGTAATTTGCATTAATATTGCCTTGGCAGGGGGATTGTGATGTAATGAAGGAGAGAAATGGAAAAGATTGAATTAGTGGCTGCCAAATCTGCCTTGGGAGATTGCCCATCTCTTGATAATTTCCAATCAGGATCCAGATGATTTGCTGCAGGATGTGTCAGTGCCCAGTGGGATAAGCAGGCATAGCCAGCCCGGGGCTCAGCCAGTGCAAGGGCTCACTGCAAACCTCCAGCTACAGAGGGAGGGAAAGGCTGAGCAGGACAGCAGCTGATTCAGGTTGTGTCTCACCCACCTCCCACGACAGAACCCACACAAAATCCTTGGTATCCCTTCCATCCCAGTGCTGCACGTGGACTTTGGCCAAGAGCTGTGAAACCCTCCATGGGGCACAATGCCTTGATCTGTGGGCATGTCCCACCCACTGTCCCACCTTGTGGGGTGGTGGGAGCCGAGGGGTGGGTGGCTCTGCTGTGGCAAGGTGGGGTTTGTTCTCGCGGAGCCCAGCGAGTGCTCGGAGCCAGCTGCAGATGCGGCTGTCAGGGATTCAGCTCCGTGTGGGGAGGAGTGTCAGCATCCCCCATCTCCTCCCAAACCTTTTGTTTTGTTTGTGTGTGTCCCACACGGATGCGGAAGACGTGGTCCTGTCTGTCTTTTGGTGGAGGAAGGGGCGATGCAAAGTCGATGCTGGGACCCTCCCCACCCACCCATCGCGCCGCGCCGTGGGAGGCGGCCGCTGGCACCGGCAGCCCGGCATCCTCCCGCGGGTTTTGCTTTTCCCCACTCCTACCCTCTCCTTTCGCAACATGAAAAGGCAGAGCCTCGCCGGGGCGTTTCTCTGAGGCTTTGATGGGCGCAGGCCCCCGCTCCCCGTGCCGGGGAGAGCAGCTTTCGGCTGTTGGCCGAGTGCGGGGGGACGCTCGGGATGCTCCTCTCCCTTCCGCCGTGACTCAGGCAGCAGGGGCTTGTTTGGCAGGGCCGGGGCCGTGGGGGCCTCCACACCGAGCTCTATTTTTAGGAAGTCGGGAGAAGTAGGTGCAGCCATCACAGCAAGAAGTTTCTAGTGCCATTTGTGGTTTCGCAGCTCCGGTAATGTTCAGCATCAGCAGTTTGGAGGCCGGGTGCTCTCTGTGGCTCAGCACAGCAAGGCTGGCGCTGCCACCCCGATGTGGCACGAAAGCCACGTGCCCTTTGAGGCCCCCCATCCTCTGTGGGTCACTGGGGCTTGTGTTTTTGCTGTTCCCTGCTCTCCAGCCACCTCAATCCCCCGAGGAAAGGCTGGTTCAGGGTGTGCCTGTGGGTCATATGGAAGGGCAGGGAGGTGATGACAAGTACCCTTGGAGCAGGGAGGTTCAGAGGGACAGCAACACCCCAGTGCCATCCCCTGTTGTTCTCCATTGCTCTTTGCTGCTCTAGAGGGTGGCAGAGAAGGGGCAGTTGTCTGGAGGGGCAGATGTCCCCTCATATCTGTGAGAAAAATGCAGTGGAGATGGCACTGTACACCCTGGTCTGATCTACCCCCTGGGACCACCTGCATTCATATCTGCTGGAGTTCTGAACTTTTGGTGACCTCCACATGGGTGTCTCCAAGGCTGAGGGCCCTGGCGAGTGATGGGGCTGCCCTTGCCACGTTAGTGGCTACAACCACCATCTTCTGCTCTCTTCCTCTATAGAAAGACATGACCATCACAAGTGTTGACATGTTCGCTCTCCCTGAGGCTGCTTCTTGCTGCTGTGGACTCCAAGAACTTTCTTTTATTCATACCGAGGTAGAAAATTAACGGAAACTGCAGCGCAACCTTTCCTTCTCCGGATGCTGGTGATGTTTTCTGTGGTGTTCTAGCTATGTCTGTTCCCCCTTCCTCTCTGATGACATGTCTCCTGAGGACATGAGAGCTCAGAGGATACAGGAGAGTGAAAAATCTAAAGAAGTGACAAAGCAAATGGTGGAAAAGCTCAAATTTCCCTTTTGCCCATGGCCCTGTGCTGAAGGGACTTAATTTAGGTTTTTCTCATAGATTCCCTTCTGCATCCCTCCCACGGCATTGCAGGCAAACTCCTTTTCTGACTCAGAATAAAATCTTCTTTTTCAATGTATTGTTCTTAGCTGTGCACACCACCCAGATTTTGTTAATTGTAAAGAGCGTGTGGGGCAAGCAGCACATTTTAAAAAGCTAGTCACAAAACCGCAGCAGGCACACCAAAAGAAACAAAATCACTCTCTTATCAGCTTTCACCTTGCTGCCTTCAGAGATGCTCCTAGCCTTTGATAGATCACAGGGACAGGCAACCGGATATTTTCTCAGTAAACAAAACTCAGAGCGCCGAGTACAAGTGGAGACAATTTGCTGATCAGCGGAAATACCATAACTAGGTCAGTAGGAATGCAAGCGATGGATCACATTTTCCCATTGTCGCACCCCAGGGTTATCTGGCTGGAGGAACTGTGCCAGTCTGGGTTCAGGAGCGGATGGGCATGGTTGTGTTCAGAAGGTTTGGGGTGGGAAAAGAAAACCCAGTTGCCTTCTGAGTGGCAGGCTTGTCACCAAGTGAAGGTGTGACTTCATCTTCCCTGGGATTATCCCGTGCAGGCAGATTCTGCCTTCTGGTGATGGGTCCTCTCTCCATTGCTCATCGTTCCCCTGGACCATGCCCCTCTTTCTCCAAAGCTGTGTTCCCCCTCTGCTATGCTCCCCCATGTTCGTACAGCATGTAAACAGGGATGTGCAACCGTGATGCTGCCTGGCCCTGGCATTGAGGTAACACAGGCTTTGAGGATTTTGCATCTTTCGCCCATCCCTACTATCCATGTGAGGAAGTGAGATGGCAACAGAGCATGTCCCCAAGGCCCTGCACACCCTGCAATGGTTTTTTCCTCCTGGTCTGCCTGGTTCTGAATAGCAACGGTGACGGAACAGCCCGCTGGGGCTCTGCCTCCCACAGAGCTTGGTTGGCACCCCCTGCTCGCTCTGACAGTGGCACAGTAGTCACAGTAGTCTGGCTTGAAGGACCAGGTGGTGCAGGGTGGGTGGCTCCTGAGGGCCTGCTCCCCACCAGCCAGGGCAGCAAGGGGCTGGATCACCGACGTGGAGCAATGGCTTCCTTGAAGAGGAGCTGCCGCTGACGAACCTCTGCCACGATCCCCAGCGTCACATTTTCCACCTGGTCTCTCCCATCAGGGTGCTGGTGACTAGAGACTCAGTTTCCTGGTTTGCAGCACAAGCTGGCCAACCCTCTGGTGATGTTTAGTGCTGGGTACCCAAAACTAGAGTCTTTCCCCATCCTCCTCACCGAACCCATCAGCCCCACCGAGGATGCTGCCGGCTCCAGCCTCCCCAGCAAGGTGCCTGCAACGGGGCCGGTGACGTGCTTGGGCTTTCCGGCATTACCTACAGGTTCTTCTCCTTTCGGTGAAGCAGTGACAGGTGGCTATCCAGAAATGGCTTTGAAGAGGTTTTGTCTGCTGGGGACCCCCAGGGCTGAGGAATAGCTGTGCAAAACCTCTCTGCAACGCTCAGTGCTGTGGTTTCACATGTTATCAGCTGCCTCTGTCCCAGCACTTTCACGAACGGTATTAAGTGAGGACTTCTCATGTCGTTTTGTTTCTCATGTAGCAACTTCCCTCAGATGTGTTAAATTGAGAGGAAACTCTGAAGAGCCCTGGAAAATGCTGGTGAGTGTGATGGGGCTAAGGTACAGGGTGAGGACTTTGAGGAGCGGGTGCTTCTCCCCACCATGCCTTCATGGCCCTCAACTGTCTGGGGTGTTCTTGGGAATATCCAGTTGTCTTTCTGCCTGTGGCAAGCTTGCCATGGCAGGGGTGGTGTGCAGGAGCTTGATGTCAGACCAGACTCCCGTGAGGAGGCCAGGGCTGATCTTTCCAAAGATGATGCCAACTTTAAAGGAATAAAATTTTAAAAAGGAATAAAAGCAGGCACTCGGCAGTGGTCCCAGGCTGTGTGTGGGCTTGGTCTTTTGCACAGCAGGGCTGCAAGCCCAAGGGACCAGGTCCAAAGCCTGGCAATGCTGAGGAGACCCCCTTTGGCAACACAGCATAGTGCATCCCCAGCACTGCTTGGGTCACCTTGCGTCTGCCATGAGGCTGTTTTCTGGGGGGATGGGAAGCCCTGCTGAGCTGAACAGCAAGGCAGCACCTGGATGGTCAGGGTGTGTGGGCAGCCCTCAGGGTATGGGTCCCCAGGGCAGGGACTCCAGGAGCCAGTCTGTCCTCTAGAAGGCAAAGTGACACTGGTGGGTTGACCTCAGAGCTGGCAGCCCCATCTCAAAGCTCCCCTCATTCCAGAGGTGTGACACTCCTGGCACAGTGAAGGGTTACATGACCCCAAAGCACCAGCCAGAGTCTCAGCCCTGGGCTCTCCTCTGCCCAGTTACTCAGTTGCTGCCCACAAAGACCCCACAAAGCCATCCCACACTTGTGATTTGGATGTTATATTTACGAGAATGGTGACCGGCCAAAGTCAAGCTCTGATTCAGTTGCAGAGCTCTGTCACCAGGTTTTGCATTTGCAGTTCACAGTGCCCTAACCACACAGAGCAGGATGCAGGAGAGAGGGCAGAGTGCAAAAGCAATGCTGGACTCAATCCTGCAGCGCTCTGAGCAGGTCTGAAAGGCACTGTGTGCCCTTCTCTCCAGGGACTGCTGTCAAGCAGCACCTGCTCAGCACCCACTACCTCAGCAGGACCCAACCCTTTATTTGCTGTGTGCACATCTGATAAGAGCATTGCCTCCAGCATCCCTTCTACACTTTCAAAGCAGCTCTACACGATGGCTCGATGATGCCTTCAAACCAGCGCCCCAAGTCTCCTCCCAGTACAGCCTCTCAGCCCTCCTGCTCTGCACCCCAACACCGCCCCCGATTTATTCTCTTTATGTGGAGAAAAAGAGGTCTGTCCCCTGTTGAAAGCAGTGAGGACCTCTCTGTATTTACCCTGAATTATTTTAGTTACATGTACACAAGAATGTCAGATGCCTGAAAAGCTTGGGGGCAGGACCTCACCTCCCTGCTGCCAGCTGGAGAGGGGTCAGGGCATTGCCCAAAGTTGGTGGTGACACTGGAAGGTCAGGAGTGCCTGTCATCTCCAGCAGGACTTTTTATGCCCTGATATATAGATATAGGAAAGGTGAGCTCCTCCCAAAGATACCAAGAAAGCTGCTTAAAACTTGTCTCTCCAAATTGATTTGGAGAGGGGAGGTTCAAACTTTGGGCTTCAAAGTCCTGCTGCCTGTCAAGGACCATAAAAGCTGTGCCCACACTAGGGGGTCACTAGGGTGCCCGTAGAAATGATCCCTTCTCCCAGACCATCCAGCCTCCCCAGGCAGAGATTTCACCCCTGGGGAGCACAAGGAAAGGCAGAAACCAGCACAATCCACCTGCCTCAGCCAAGCGTCTTCACTGCCAAAAATCATCCTTCTCTTGAAGGAAATAAACAGCAAAAAGCCTTTCTTCCCCTTTTGAGAAACAACCAACTTTCCAAGTGCTTCCTAGCCCCTGGTAGCCCACAGTGCTGCTCAGCAGTTCTCTACCTGTATTCACAGTCTTCATTTCTTTGAAGAAAACTTGACACAAAACTTTCATCACCAACAGGAAAAAAAAAACCCACCAGCGAATAGTTTGTAGTGATTCAAGGGCAAGTATGAATATACAGAATAAGAACCTCTCTCTGTTTCTTGTAGAACAGTAGGAAAAAGGCATGGAAGTGCAACAGAGAGAAGAAAGTCTAAGCAACCTTTTTTTTTTGTTGTGGGAGATGGTAGTGAACAAACCTACCCACTACGAAGAGGTTTTTCCAGGAAGTGTAGGTTGCTGCAACCTGTATCCCTTGAGCAGCGGGTGCTCGCACAACAGTTCTCATGCTACTTGCAAGCAGCTCATTTGAAGGAGCCCCAGCCAAGTGCAAGGAGGATGAACGAACCCTACAGCCCTGAGACACCCCGACCCATCAGCAGCACCTCGCCCGGCACCATGAAGATGTTCATGGTCTTCCTCACCGTATTTATTGTCGCGCAGATGATCGGGACCGTACTCTTCTGTTTATATCTTCACATGAAGATGGATAAGGTAAGTGGAGAGAGAGGATTGCCTGTCTCTGCTGGATTGCTGGCACGGTTTGACTTCAGCTATGGTGAGGCTGCTGACCAGAAGGATGAACACGGTAGGGGATGATGCTGACCACCGGAGGGATGCAGCAGTAGCATTTATCACACCCGTGTTCTCATTTCTGCTTTGGTTTGACACGAAGGTGTACACGGGGGAAGAAATCTGTTCTCTTTGTTAACAGAAAGAGAATGGATCACTCAAGAGGAGCCCTTAAGAGCAAAACTGGCAGCCCATAGCCAGTCTTGGGGCAAGAGAGTTTGGTTTAGGTGTGCAACTGGCTATTTTAAGTTTGGTGGTGGTTTGTCTGGTTTTGTAGCACTTGGCACACACTGTGACACTACTTGTGCCACTACTTGTGAAGATGAAAGGTCCAGAAATGAATATTTTTTTAGAATTTTACCAACATCTCACTTCAGATGCTGTCTTTCAGTTCAGGGAAGAGAAGACTGGACTTTGTCATTTTTTGAAGAGATACAGTATTGGTGATCCTGTCCCATACTTGGGACAATATTTACCAAAAAAGTTAGAGTCTGAAAAGATGTTTTTGTGGTTGCTATGATTACAGACGTGCTGCATGATTCTTAAAATCACCAATCTAAAGCTACTTTCCTCCAGACCAGAAAAGACTGCCAGCTAAAGAAATTCATGCCTAAAGCCCAGACCGAGTTTTTCTTGCCAGATAAGGTTGTCATTACTGATTTTTAAATGTATTGTCTCAAATTGAAATTTAAGTGGGTGATTTCTGATCTTCAGGGGTGGAGAGCAATCCTGAGCTAGAGGGTCTTAAAGGTCAGGGGTGTTGAAGGGAACTTTGCTGCACAGAGTTTGCAGCCTGGGGCCAAGGAGTGAGTAGAGGGTCCCCAGAAGAGTGCAATGTGACTGCATGGGGCCACCACAGAGGATTAGAGGTAGCTGAAATGCAGTCAAGGGTGGCAGGAGGATTTCAGCTGCCTTCAGAGCTTGTGGCAGGACTTCAAACCCAACCCTCCACTGCTGCTTGTGCTGCGCGCTCTGCCTGGCCGTGTGTCTTCATGTCCAGCTGCACTTTCTCTTTGCCATTGGCACTTTTCTCATTGCCACTGATAGGTTTAAAAAAAAAAAAAAAAAGGATGAAACCAGATATAATTCCACAAATCAGTATTTTGATGCATTTATTTTTTAATTTATTGGCTTTCTATTTTTTTTTCAATCTGGAGCTCTTGGCGCAATTCAGCACCAACCCACAAGTCGTTTTGTTTTCTTGGCAGCTCTTTTAATCAATAAGTGAGCGTAAAAATGTCAAGCCCCCTGTGTGGGCAGGGAAACAAGGGGCTGAGCAAGCAGCCCAGCTGCACACTGGGGCCACTGGGGAAGCAGTTGCAATCCCTGAGTCCCTGGGCCACCTCCTGAGATTTCCGTGCCCTTTGGAAAAGGCGGAGAGAGACATTTAAATTCATTATCAAGGTGATAGAAAAATCCTGATCAATCCTCCTCTCACCCAGCATTGCTGGTCAGGGTGAGCTCTGTGGGTGCAATTCCCAGAGGAGGTGCAGATGCTGTGTTGGGTGGCTGGTGGGAGCTCTTGGTACTCACAGTTTGTCTGCCCAGCTCATCCCAATGCTGAACATCTGACCCTGAGCTCTGCTGGCAGTTGTTGCATGTTTCCCACTAACATTCTATTCGCCTTCTCTTCTCTCCCCTGTTGGCAGATGGAAGAGGTGTTGAGCTTAAATGAAGATTACTTCTTCCTGAGGAAAGTACAGAAATGTCAGACAGCAGAAGGTCAGAAGTCGACATTACTGGACTGTGAAAAGATTTTAAAGGGTTTCGAGAATCTCCTGTACAAAGTAAGTGCTGCTCTGCAAATAAAGACGGGGTTGCTGTTTAGGAGTGGCTGTGCTGGACAAAGCAGGCAGGAAAGGGACATTTCTTTCTCGTCGTCAGTGCCTGATGACAACAATTAACTCAGCTAAACCGTCAGGTTTGCAGCAGTGCCCAAATGACTACCAAAAATTGTGTCTCAGGTGGGCCCTGCTCAGCAGCCCTGAAACCCCCTGCTGTAGGGGCAGGGATGTGCCTGGCAGCACTTAGAGCATGGCTCTCTGACATGTTTTTAAATGAAAAGGAGATGTTTGTTTGCTTCTTTCATTTTTTTTTTTTTCAAATAGACATTCCCCTTTGCATAATTTTAGTTGCATGAAAACTAAGATCACAAGCAACCCCCCTGCTGCAAACAGTGATACTAGGGGAGGTACTGGAGGGGCTCTGTCATTTTTGACACGTCTACTAGGAGGTGTCAGGGCCAAACAGCACCAACTCGAGCAGTGACCATACAAAAGCTTCCAAAATCATTTATTTGTACATCTTCAAAAAATATATATATGTTTTTGCTGTTGTTACAGGATGGAGCCACCAAGGAGCAGCCCAAGTTTGAAATGCAGAGAGGTGAGTTTCTTGGTGTCACCAGTGCACCCATAGCTTGGTCTGCAAAGGGATTTCCTTCGCTCTGCAGCAGCTCAGGGTATGGCATAGAGGCAGGGGACAGATGAGGGTTTGATGCATCCCCATCGGGGTGGGACTGTGCACAGCATGGGACTGGTGGAGGGGGGCACTGGGCATGGGTGTCTCACCAGGGCAGGCGGTTCTGGGTGACACAATGGCTGAAGTTGATGAAATTGAACCCAAAACTAAATCCATGATCTTTTTGCATTGCAGGTCATGAGCACCATGAACAACCCCATTTGACACACAAGAATGAGACGTCTGTGGCAGGTGAGGTGTGGGTACATCCAGGTGCTGTCCCAGCAGTGGGAAAGGTGGCACTGCCTCCTCCATGGGCTTTATGCCTCAGAGGCTGGGTAGAGGCCGGGTCCTGCTTTACTCAGAGCTGGGGCTGGAATCTGGAAACAGTGTCTCTGAGCTGGAATTGTCCTGTACAGAGAGAAACATGATAGTGGGAGGTGCTGCAGTCCCTGTAGAGGAGCTGTGCTGCCCAGGGGTGGGGAGGTGGTCCCAAAGCATCAATAACACTGGCCTTTTGGAATTGCAGCAGAGAAGAGGCAGCCAGTTGCAGTCCACCTGGCCATTCAGAAGAGCAACAATACAGGCTCAGGTAAGACAGACCCGCTCAGCCCAACCTAGGACAAGGAGCCAGTGGGACATGTCAGGGTGCATCCCCAATCCTGCCCCATGGCTCTCAAGAGGCAGGGACAGGGACAAAGAAACTCCAGAATGAAGGTGTATCTCTAAAGGACAGCAAACCTCCCGGTGCATGTCACCACATGCCACATGGGGTTCACACATCCCATGCCAACTGTCCTCAGTAGCCGTATGTATGTGCCTTCCTAGAAATGCACTACAATAGCTTAATCTTTACAAGCAGAAATTTTTTTTCTCATCATATTTAAGGAAAAAATCCTCCCACTTTTGTTTTGGGGGGTTTCACTGCTCTGTCCCCCAGCATAGCCTTAGCTAAGAGACATTCCTCAAGAGCAAGGATTACCAAAGTGAGGATAAGCTTTCAAGGCCAGTCTCTCCATCTGGCAAGGATTTCACAATCTGAGCACTTCTGATTTGATTATGGAGTAATTGTCAGCAATCAGCAACTGCTCTTTCCATCTCTGACGCAGCATTTCACCCAGAGCATAGTCTATCTGTGGAAAGCTTGGTGTTAGATAAGATCAAAGAAGAGAGAAACTTGCTGCATCTTAAAACTCTTTGCTCAAGCATTTGTTGAGCCCATAAAGCAGGTTGAAATGGCCCAGAGAGCAGCAGCTGCCTGGTGCTCAGCTCCGTGTGGGCAAATGTTCCTGTGGGATGCTCAGTCTTGGACTATGGGCTGCATGGCTCCCCCAGGATCACCCATGCCACCCTGCCACGGGGACTGGGACTGGGCTGGGGCAGTTGAAGCCATTATTTCCCTTGGAGCCAGGTTGCTCACCCTGGCTGCTCTTGCAGGTGTCTCTGTAGGCTGGGGAAAGCAGAGGCCCAAATTCCCTCCCGGAGGTCGTAGCTGACCTCAGCCCCTATGGTTTCCTCATCTCTATATTGGTTTAACTGCACCAACTCTGTGAGGTACTATGATGACACCAGTAGAGTCCCAAAAGCCATGGCAGCAGCTGGTCTGTGTGAACCGTGGTCCCAGTGGTGGGAGGCAGCACTCACTGAGCCCTCCCAGCTCTGCACCCAGGCAGGGACCAGAATTGTGGGGTGTTTAGTTTTGTGCTTCCTTGGTAAAGTCTTGCCATCTCCAAAGGCCAAGTGGAGGAGGGATTTGGGAGGAAAGGCTTTGTGCCCTGGGGTGGCAGGTTCTGAAAAATAGAGTTGGTGTATGCTTTGGCAATGCTCTGAGGGCTTGGAGGTTGTACCACTGATATCCATGGAGGTAGCAACCCTACAGGAATGGACATGGTAACCATGTGCAATCCTCCTCCCTAAGCATTTCCACTTGGCTGGGTGAAGGAAGGAAAATGCTCTTCCCTTTGCATATCGATTCAAGGGTGTCAAGGCCAGTGACCAGCAACGTGGGTTAAACCTGCCCTGGCCTTGGGGAAGGGGACCTGCTCCTGTGGGCTGGGGTTGGTGTCTTGGGGTGGGAAGGACCCACCCCCATGCCCCACAGACAGACAGAGGCTGTGAGGCCAGATGTCTGTGGGGAGTCCCCCCAAAAATTGGCTGTCTCCTTCTCCCAACTCACCTGCCATGGTCTCTCTACAGGGCTACGGTTGCAGGAGACCATGTACGGCCCCACAAACACCTTGATATCCAACCAGGAGTGGAAACTGAAGGTGAAGGAAGCAGGGCTCTACTACATCTACTCCCAAGTCAGCTTCTGCACCAAGGAAGCATCTTCAGCAGCCTTCACCCTGTATATTTACTTGCATCTCCCCGAGGAAGAGGACCGGCTCTTGTTGAAGGGACTACAGACACAGGGCACCCGGAAGGACTGCGAGCTCCAGTCCATCCGGGTGGGAGGTGTCTTCAAGCTCCGGGAAGACGACATGGTCTTTGTCAAAGTGACAGACTCCACAAAGCTGATCTCCAGCCATGGCAACAACTACTTTGGCATGTTCAAGCTGTAGTGAGGAAGGGGCCGTCCCGAAGCTGGGGTTCTAGCCCAGCTTTGTTGAGCAACGTGTCTTTCCCTGTTTCCCTTATTTATGTTCCTCTGCCTCTTTGTTTTTCTTGTTTCTTGATTTGTATATTTTGTTATTTATTGGTGAGGGCCAGGGGGCCCTGAGAACACAAATGGAACAAAGTTTGAAGCTGTTGTTGTTTGCTCTTAGCTTTCTTCTGCCACTGCCAATGATTTGGTACACGCTGGTGCTGCGTGTCCACACACCCCACATTCCTGGCAGGGTCATTGTCCCCATTGTGTCACAAGAGCTTTGTTTAGCAAACCACCATCAAGGTTTCTTTCCTAGCAACTGTAGGATGGCTCGGGGCACTTCAGCCAAGCTGTGTTGCTACGTATCTCCCATACCAATCTGCTTACCAAACATCAATGGAAAAACATAAAAAGGCTTAGGAACGTCTCCTCTAAAGGAATCAGTCAGCCCAGCGCTGTCCTTATGTTCTAGCTGCTGATGATGCATCGTTGCCATCCTGTCTGCTGTATTTTGAGAACCCCCTTTTTTCCATCCATGCCTATCTCTGAAACTCAACCAGTCTTCTCAGTGTGTCGCTGCCTTGACCAGGTTCAGACTTGGTGGCAATTGCTCCGCATCAGAGGAGTGATTGGTGGCTGAGGTGGGACTGCTGATTTCAAGGCAGAGCGAGGGTAAGGCACCAGTGGTGCTCTGCTCTCGGTGATCTGAATCTGCTCACCAGACTGTCCTTCCTCCTGCCTCTGTAGGTAGAAAACCCTGTGCCTGTGGCACTTATCCTGAGTTCCAGGAGAGCAGGACCTTGTCTTTGGCAGGGGGTGGGGTACCTGGTGAACACTGCACACTGGGGTCTTCCCAACCCTATTCTGCAGCTTGGCATGCAGGGAAGGTGAGCAGGGCACAAAGATGCTGATGCAGCACTTTAAAAAAGTATATGAAGATGACACAGGCAGCAAGCCTGGGGCACTTTGTTATACTGCTGACACTTGTCAGTCACAAAATTTGGAGGTAGTCGTGGAAACCAATAGGAAGAGTTTCCAGATTGTGGCAGTCCTTAGGCTTTGCTTGGCTGGAGGCTGCAGGTCTAGCCCTCATACGATGCCCGAGTGCCACCACTGATGGGATGGACAGGGCAGTCTTTGCACAGCTCACTGCAGTGCTGAGTGCCCAGCACAGACCCCTCCCGAAATCAACAGAGCTCTCAGTCTGGTTTCACTATAATTTAATATGTATTTTTTGGCTGTTCTCTAAAACTGCCTAACTTCATCAGGGAATGGACCTGATGTCAGACTCTTGTCTGGCACCATGTATAAGGAATATTTATTTAACTAAAACGGTCTCATATTTGTAACCAGAGAGAGACTGTGTATCAGGGGACTATGTTGCAGCATATTTCAATGTTCATGGTTTCCCCTTCCCCAGTGTGGGGTTTCATCCACTGATCACCCAGCTAATACAATTTATGAATTCAGAGATAGGTGGCTTTGTATGTTTCGAAGGCTGCTCAGCCTGCCCAGTCCCAATCCCAGGCTGGGATTTCCTGGGCTCCTGCTTGCAGTCTGGGGACTGAGAGTGTGGTGGGGTGGCACTGGGGGTGCACACTGGGGACAGCCAGTCCGAAAAGCCTCCAGGGGCAGCCATCCCACCATGCTCCTTGGGCCAAGTTGGGGTGCCAGGGCCAGGCACCACTGGGGACATTTTGGCTGGAGGAGGAAGCAGGGAGCCCCTGCCCTGGGAAGGCAGAAGGGCACTGGAGGTGGGGCACCTGGCACAGCTGTGGAGAAGAGAGGTGGGAAGCAGTTTAAGGGGATTTAGGACACCTGACTGGAAGAGGACTACTACTGCCTGTCCTAAGGTCATGGAGCCTGCACAGATGTCTCCACTTTGGAGCACAGGATGGATGCCGCACAAGCTGGGATCCTGTGACTGCTGTGTGTGGAGCTGGGCAGCTGCTGCCTCCCACGGCCTCCTGTGGTGGCACAGATCCGACCACATCCCTGCTGCTGCTGAAACACAGCCAGGCAGCGCTGGCATGGCTTGGGAGCCCCAAACCTCCGCAGGGGAGGTGAGTTGCTTGGTCACGGTGGGAGTGTGGGTGGGAGCCACAGGAGAAACCAAAGACGGTGCAAACTGGCATGGTCTGAGACAGGGGAAAAAGCTGGGAGTGAGCAGATGGGGAGGGGAGGGCCACAGGAGCGTGTGTGCAGCCAAAACCCTTCAGGAGCGGAAAACCCGTTCGTTATGAGGCAGGGGAAACTGTGGTCAGTCCAGACTCAGTGGCCAGGGACACCTGCTGGGATTACAGGCATAAAACCAGTCCATAAATTCTGCAGCAAGGGCAGCAGGTGCCAAGTGCCACCTTCCCTGGCTGTGGGCTGCCTGCCTGACCCTGGCCCCTGCCCATGCCGCTGCTTTTCTCAGGGCTTTTGTTTCTTGTCTCTTTTGTTTCTTTGCTTGCCAAAAATAGCCTGTGGGATTCAGATGTGAGGTAGTGTGTGGGAGGGGAGGAGATTCGATTGCTGCCATCCAGCTGTGCCCTTCTCCCGGGTGGTTTGTTCTCCTCCACTGCCCTGCCTGGTGCTGTAGCGGGCACAGGTTTCCTCTCCCCATGGAAAGTTTGGAGGTTGTCAATACACTGATTTTTCCCTTGACGTTGGGCCTCTATGTCAATCTGTGGATTTTACAGTTTCCAAACTGATTTTTGTTCTTCTCTCTCAGTAAAGAAGGGGAAGAGAGGATGATGATTATGTGGGACAGATCAGCAGGACTGGCACAAGGGGTCATAGATGACCAGTGGCAGGAGTAAGCAGCAGCATGGTCATCTGCTGAGAGAAGTGCTGGCATGGTTTAATGCACACTGAAATTGCTGGGAAATACATATACATATATTGAGTTTTGTACAAGAAATGAGATTTTGGGTTTTCTTTCTTCAAAAAAGATTTGGACGTCAGTTTCCAGGCAGGGTCTCTCCAACTTGGGCCACTGAGCTCAGAGCTGCCAGGCAGCAGGAACTGGAGGATGGCTCTCCAGGGCTCTTGGGTCTGGATGTGCCCCTGCTCTGCCTCTGCAACAATTCTCTAAAGTGCCACTTGGGTTCAAGTGGACTGCCTTGCAGAATCCTACAACGGTTTGGGCTGGAAAGGATCTTAAGGATCACCTAGTTCCAACCCCCTTGCATGGGCAGGGACACCTTTCACTAGAGCATGTTACCCCAAGCTTCATCCAACCTGGACTTGAACACTTCCAGGGAGGGCAACCTGTGCCTCACCACCCTCACAGTAAAGGATTTCTTTCTAATATCCCATCTAAACCTGCCCTCCATCAGGTATGAACTTGAGTGTTTTTCCATGATGCACCCAAGGCCAGTATTTCTTTTTTTCCATGTTCTTTTTTCCACTCTGAGTGCTGTTTGGGCAGGGAGAGAAGGGTCTCAATCCTTGCGCTTTGGCTGCAGGCTAAGAGTGTGGCATGTCTCTACCAAAGAGTTAAAAAAAACCCCATTGTGCAGGAGAGTCTTGTCCAAGCGGTAGACCAAAGGAAATCCTGCCACCACACCTAATCACCAGAAAAAAACACACCAAACTAAAAAAAAAAAAAATTAATCTCAGGCAGGAAGTCTCTTATCTACAGCAACTGGCTGGTGCAACAGAGAGCAGCCTGTTCTCCATAAAGCATCCTTGTGAGCAGAGTGCGTGCAGGGCCGGAGGGATGGAAGTGTATTCTCTTCCCCTGGGAGCAGGAGGTCTTCCCTGCTGCCTGTCTGGGTGATGGTGGGAATACCAGCCCAAGTGCCAGCATCACCCTTCGCTCCTGTATCCCCACCAGCACCCAGTAAATCAGAGGCAGGATGATGCAGCCACGGGCATTTTGAGCAGATCAGTGATGCCCAGAGCAAGCCTTGGCTTTGCTTTCACAGTGGAAACAAAGGAAGCAGCACCGAGGGCTAAGAAGTGACTTTTATCCTTCTTTATTTGTTGAAAATGTCAATTAAAAAACTGTTCAAAATAAAAACATGTTAGAAAAGTTGAACTTGCATAAGTAGTTACAGTAAATAAACCTACATGACAAAGATAAACTGGAAGGCAGCTGACACAACATCCATCTAAAGACAGACTCACTGGAACCTATTTACAAAGCACTGTAAACAAAGTAAATATGGAAACATTGCTGTCCATCCGGCATGGCTTCTTTTCCTTTTTATTTTATTTTCTTGTCTTTTTTTGGCTTCTAGCTCTTGACAAACGCTTGATCCAAAAAGTCCCAGTGTGCCCTCCATCACATTACATCTCACAAACATGCATATGTACACAGCACGGGCTTCAACTAAACCTGGGGGCAGCGAGGACACGTTTCTGCCCTCTCCTCGGAGTGTAAAGGGCCCTTGGTTTGCTTCCTTGCACTGGCTGCATGTTGCAAGCCCAGTTCCCAGCCCAGCTTTGGGCAGGCAGCAGGACCAGACAGTGCTGAGGTGTCTGGGCATGGCATCCCAGAGCAGCAGAGTGTGCAGCAAAGGTCCTTTTCCTGGAAAACAATTAACAGGAACACTAGGGCTCAACTGCTGACCAAACCACTCAACTGTGCACCTGGGTGGGGATGTGGGGAGCTGCCAGCCAGCTGGGATGCTCTGGGCATGGCAAATGTAGTCAGACCTCTGTTTTGTCCTGCAAACAGCTTAAAGAGGGCTTCTTATTACACTCCTCATGATCTTTTTGAGTCTATTTCTCCCTAAACACCATTTGCTATGTCCTGGCTGAATTTTAATGGCAAAGAGGGAGTTGTAATTATTGCCTCTGTTATGTCCTTCATGACCAACGTAACGGTGTGACTGTAATGATCTGTGGTGCCTTTGCACACCCTGGGACCATGCTGCCCTGTGAGATAAATAAGACATACCATTAACTGTAACAGAAGATTATTTTTATAATGCTGTTAAGGAAGGAAGGAAAACATCAGTTCTAAACTAGGGTATAACACCAAATAAGATGAAGATAGCTGATACATATGCATGTTGCCTGTGTGCTGTGTTCGAGGAGCTGTGCAGGGATCTGGAAGGGTGTTGCACATCCTTTTCCCAGAAGCGTTTCAGCTCTTGTCAAAGCATAAATACCTTTCCTATGCCACGAGAAAGTTCCTTTTCTCTAGCAGAAAGCCCCTTTGGGGCAATGGGGGGAGAAGTGGCCATTGGCTACATTCCCAGCTTTTGGGAAGGAGTGATGGAGAGCCTAATGAGGGAGCAGGAACCAGCACATTTGGGGTTGTTTTTTTTTGTTGTCAAGCAGTGTTTACATTTCATACAGAGAAAAGCACGTCCTGCAAGGGGAAGCGCAGCAAAACTATAATCTCCTAGGATACCTGGACACTCAATGTGAAAACAAAGCAGGGGGGCAGGAGTTTTGGGTCATGCATAAGAAAAGGGATGGGGGGCAGAACAGCAGTTACCTGTTGTGCTAATCACGAGCTGTAAGGAGGCAGCACTGTGCAACACACCTTCCCATGCGCTCTGACAGGTGCTCCAGATCTGACTTCCCCAAGGAGTTCAAATGTCTTCACGTTAATTGCACATTTTAATCAGTATCAAGGCCACACAGGAACCACAGTATTGCTGGGCTCTAGTTCGCTACAGTCAACTAATGGGGAAAAAGAAGGTGGATGGGAAAAGCTTCCCCAGTTGTGATTATCTGAAAAGAGGAGCATGGTGCTTTTTGGTTTCTGCTCAATGCCACCTCAGTAATGTTTTCATTCAATAAATAGGTACCGGTGCTTTTGAAAAGAATGAAAGCATTAAAAAGTGCCTAAGCTTCCTCTAGGAAACTGCTGCCCAAGCCTTTGTGAGCAGCAATCATCAGCAGAGTTTGTATTTGCTCCCAGTAGCAGGTACGATGAGGTATTAGTTGCTGCAGATGAATTGTGAATCATGGACCGCTTGCTTACTGGTTTACTTGTGATTGATTGTTTCTGCTTTATTTCCTTACTGGATGGAAGAAGAACTAATTTTTCTCTCTATGACCTTTTTTTTTTTTCCTTTCTTTTTTTTTTTTTTTTTTTTTTTTTTTTTTTGGTAACAAAATTCCCCAAACCAACAAAATAAGGAGCAAGAAGAGGCAAAGGATCCAGTTCCGCTTCCCAAAAAACACCTGAGGTCACACTCCACTGCCAGCAGCTTCTCCCCGAATTCAGGCGATCAGGGACGACTTGCGCCCCGTGTCCTCCCTGCCACACTCGTCTGTCTGCTTCAGCAGCCTTCTAACCAGCTTCTCCAAGTCCTTCCTGGATTTTAGCTCTTCCTCCAAACACTGTTTCATCCTTTTGTTCTCCTGCAAGGTGAGAAATAAAGGAATAAAGACGCAGGTTTTTTTGCACTTTAAATAATCAGGTACTTCCACGTGCCTGCTGCCTCAGAGGTGATGAAATATCAGGGGCATTTGACAGGAGCTTCTGAGGATGAGAATGTAAGTGGACTGGACCACAGTGAACCCAAACAGATCCTTACTACCTCACAGACCTGCACAAAAGTCCCCTGACTTTAAGCAGGAAGGAACATCCTCCTGGAAATGTCATTTTAGCCTGGGTTGTTCAACCCTCTTCTCCTGGGTGGTTTCTCCCACCTCCAGGCTTGGGGCTGGAGGGAGGAGGACATATTTTCTCTGAGTCTACAAGAACTAGTATCTTGTATGGAGACAAGAACTGGATGGACAGTCAAGTTGAAATAGCTTTTTGAATAGGGGGAAAGTTTCATGTTTACACAAGACCAGCTAGTCCTTCCCTTCTGCTGTTTTTGGTGCTCAAGTTAGTGCATGGAGGATGAGAGGAAGTGACCTCCACTTGTGCCAGGGGAGGTTTAGACTGGATATTAGGAAAAATTTCTCTACAGAAAGGGTTGTCAAGCACTGGAACAGGGAAGTGGTGGAGTCACCATTCCTGGAATTGTTCATAGAATGTGTGGATGTGGCACTTGTGAACATGGTTTAGTGGTGAATGTGGTGGTGCTGCTGGGTTGACAGTTGCACTCAGTGATCCTCAAAGTCTTTTAAAGCTAAACCAGAAGAAAACTAATGTTCATTCAGGGAGCTGCAGGGTGGGACCAGCATCAGCAGGACTTTTCCTGGGCACCAAACAGTCAAAGATGACCCAGCACAGCCTGACTGGCTTTTGCTCAACTCCCAGCACAAACAATCCCACTCAAATTACCTGCTTTAGCTCTTTGACTTCATCTTTCAGTGCATAAACTGTGTCAACAAGGCTCCTGAAAAAAAAACAAAAGAAGAGTTTGTGTGCAGGAAAGCAGCAACAGCACAGGAGCTGTCATGACCCAGGCACTGACTGGGAAGGTGCTTCCAGCTTCTGCTTCACAGGCATCAGGCTGCTGCCTGTAAAGGGACTCTGAAAACACAGCCCAGGAGCATTTATAGGCCACTGGTCCAAAACTCAGGGCTCTTTTCTCAAACTTCAATACCTTGTTCTGCTGCTGTCTTTAAGTTATCAACAATGGTCTGTGGCTTTGGCTTCCTTGTTTATGCTACAGCAATAAATAACAATGTGTTTAAACATGGAAATGCCTGAGAATCTTTTGTAAAGCAGCCTTGATTCCTTGAGGTTATGCTGCAAAAAGCCAAACATGAAAGGAATGCACCATCTGGGTTGAAAAGGGAGCAGATCAACAGTCACCCAGATGCAGAAGCTCTGGAACAGGCTGGGAGCACTCACAGGCAGGGTGCCAGGCAGGCTCCCCCGGGGCAGCAGCAGCCCAGCATGTCAGCAGTTAAAAAAAAAAGAGTCACTTGTTTGGTTCTGTCCTCCCTGACCCCATTAGCTACATCTGGATAAACCATAAACTGGGGATCCAGACTCCCAGAGGGAGTATCCAGAGGGATACAGCCACGTCAGGGCAGTTGGGAAGGCAGCTCTGCCCTTAAAAGGGACAAAACAGCAACTGAAGTTGCCCAGTGGTTCTTTGCCAGAGCTAAGAGAGCAGTCAGTGACACCAGCCCTGCTCCTCTGTAGGGACACAGAAGGAGAGGGCATTGGTTTTTAATGCCTTTCCAAAAAGGACACGGGGACCTGCAGGTGGAGGGCAGCCACACTTACTTTTCCTCCGTGACTGTCTGGCCATTGCTTCGTGTTTCCTCTATGATGATTTTCTCTTCCTCAGGAAGAAGGACTTGGGGGATGGAGTCTTTACGGGAGCCTGTGAACAAGAATTGTTCATCAGGAAGAAGAAGGGAGAAATTTCCCTGGTGCCCACCCTGCTCTGGAGACAGGAGCCCTCGTTCTCCCTGCTCTGCTGTGAGCCTGGGCCAGGCTGGAGACATCAGCTCCCTGCCATGGCTAAGTACAAGCTTGTACAACCTGGAGCTACAGCAGCAAGTGGAAAGTTTTCAGGAGTGCTCATGGCATCTAAAGTTACATCATGACTTATAAATGAAAACATTCCATAGGAGCAAGAGCTCCCAGAAGAACCATGGCCTCCCTTTTTTAAATACACCATTATTTGACAGTTCAGTGATTTAAATCGACATCTCAGCAGCAATGATAAATAGTTATATTTCCAGAGTTGAAGATGTTAAGATAGGTTCTTATGAAGCTGCTTGTTCTTAAACATGCAGCTGATTGAGAGATAATATTCATGCTTCCTTTCTAAAGCTATAAGCAACCTGAGATTACCATCAGGTAATCACTGGTGAAATAGCAGTGTCTCATCTGCCCTCCTACCTGCTTCTTCTCTGTGTTTAGAAGAAAAACAATGGCAACTAAACCACCAGGCAGATAAAGCTCCCTTATCTCGAAGACTGAGCACCACACAGTTTCCTAGCATGAGTCTCATTGCTGTATGATGCAACATCTGTTTTTTCCCAGAGGGGTTATCAGTGTTGTGGGCAGAGTATGAACTAAATAATCTGGTTGTGTGCCCACCTGAGCTGAGAGCTTGCTGGAAGCCTGCCCCGGTACAGTATGCCTCGATCACCTTCAGGATCTGAGCATCTTCCTCCAGTGCAGCAGTGCCTGTAAAACATTGCAAACAACAGCTGGCACAAAAACCAAGGTGCTCTGACCTCATCTCTCCCAGCCTTGGCTCCCAAGCCCCCTCTATCTGGGACTTTGTTCAAGTCTCTTTTGAGGTCCTTTGCATTTTTGGGCCTTTGTGGCATTGAGCACCACAACTAACTGGTATGAAAACGCACTTCTGGCTGCTCATTTCAGCAAAACCCAGAGGGCGATGCCTGACTTTGGGTGCAGGCAGTGCCGGGAGATGGGCAGGCAAAGCAGCCCTGGTATGGGGGCTCTGGTACAGCAGCACCAGAGCAGGACTTGGAAACATGAAGCCTTAATTTCCAGCCTCCCTCAGTGCTGTCTTTTTGAGGGAGAGTTGCACACTGCAGCTTGACCATGGCCTGGGTGACCATGGCCTTTCATGTAAAGCCCCAGAGGAATGTCCCAGGTGGGCTTTAGGGAGCTGTCAGGACCTCCCTCTTTGCAGGTGAACACCCTGGCAGGATTTGGGCTTTTTCTGTTCCCTGATTCCCTGTGTAAACTATTCTAGGACATGGTGGCATGGCCAGGTAAGGATTTGTCCCAGCTGTCAGACATATTTTGGCGACTCCTGATGTGCAGTTTTACTGCAGTTTTTAACTACTTTTAAGTAGTTCCCTGGCTTCATATCCAGAACAAGACCACCTACAACCTGTGACCTCGTGGAGGGTGGTGGCATGTGTGGCAGTCATAACTGGGAGGGGAGGAGGGGATCTGTCAGAGGCTGAGGACCAGTGTGCCTCCAGAAGCCTCCCCTGCTCAGCAGCATGTGGGCTCACCACAGTGAGAGCATCCTGCCTATAAAGAAAGGGTGTTCTCAAAGTCCCGTGGAGATCACTGAGAACACAGAAACCTCTGAAAATAAATGAAAAAATAGAATCATAGAATGGTTTGGGTTGGAAGGGACCTTAAAGATCATTCAGTCTCAACCCCTGCCATGGACAGGGTCACCGTCCACTAGACCAGGTTGCTCGAAGCCCCGTCCAACCTGGCCTTGAACGCTGCCAGGGATGGGACAACCACAGACTCTCTGGGCAACACTTACTTTTTCGAATAACAAACTCTTCATCAGATGGTTTTCTTTCAGTTTTCCTTTTTGGAAGAAACTTCTTCATGGTTTTTGGGCTTTTGCTGGAATCCTACAGAGAAACAGACTCTTGTGTTTACCCAGACCCACGGGCAGCTCGGAGCAGCGCAGCCGGTGCAGTGATCCGCGTTACGCACAACACGTTACAGAACTACAAAGCAGACAGTGATAAAGTTGGGGAAAATTATGGGGTTTGCCTTTCCCCATGTGCCAGTTGTGACCCACTGCTCCCTGGAACAGCAGTGGGAATTGCACCTGCAGGGCTGGGCCAGGACAGGCTCCTCTAGCAAATTCAACCCGTGCCTAAAATCCTTTAGCCAAAGAACTCAACTGCATTCATAGCACTTTTAGTCTGCTTATCAGCTCTGTGGTCTGTGGTAGAAAACCCTAAAATGTTATTTATTCCATTGACTTGATTTCTAATATAAGAGTTGGCAAATAACACTGCTTCTAAATGCCCACAATCTGTTTGAGAGTATAAATCCCCCACACACATACACAGAGAACAAACAAACACACACAAAGTTAGTGTTTGCTATGACTCCATGAGTAAGAAACACAAGCTTTTTTCTCCTTCACTCAGTTACAAGTCTTACTGATTTGGAGAGAATTAGTGTATTAGTAGGTTACATGCAATAGGGGTTTAAAGCAGGAGAAGAGGCATGCCAGGAAGTTTAAGTACCATAACACTAAATCCTTCTTGAGAGCTATCTCAAAATATATTTGCCAGTTGCTACTGACTCTCACAACAATTTACTGATACAGCAAGGCAAAATTAGAGTCATGCAAGCATGAGAAGCATGAACAGGAACAAGCATTCTTTGCCACAATAAGCCAAAGAGATGTATCTACCCTTACCTTTAAGATATAAGACATCCTCTACAATGAATATGCAAAGAAAGAGAAGATGAGTGTGAGAGACTGATGATTTTATTGACCAAGTCCATTAAATCCACAATTCTAAAACACATTTAAATGTTAGTCTTGCGATTAATGCGGCAAACCCTCCGCACTGGTTTCAGAGCACTATCAACATGCAAAGGAGCACGGTGTCATGCAAAACTGAAAAAAATTACATGTGAAACGCATGGTAAGTGGGCATTAATACACTCTAAACACATAGAGAACATGCCTCCTGTTAGTATTAGGTGTCTGTGGATGTTGGTTGCCTAAAATGATGCTTACAAGTGCAGGACCCCCATGTGTCTGGCTCCATCCAAGCCCTGTGGCAGCTCGGGGTCTGGCCCCGTGCTCAAACACCAGTCCTGCTGGCCTCAACCCCAGCCAGGATGGCAGGATGCTCTGCCCACGCTCGTGACAGCCTCCCAGGACTGCACCTTCTCAAAGGGGACCTGTCAACCCCGCTGGTGAACTGACTACACTAGGCATCAGCGCTGCAGCATCTCCCTGCTGGCAGGATGGGGAGCTCCCTACACACCCTGTGGAGGGTCCCATCACTCAGGTGTTCTGTCCAGGGAGCCACACAGCTCTCCTGCAGGTCTGACCAGCAAAATCCCAAATCCTGATGTTATAAATCTTTCGGTTAATGCAAAGTAGCCAGTTTAAAAAAAAAAAAAAAAAAAAAAAAGTGGTAGAAGAAATGATGGGTAAATCTTTTTTCCTTTGCTAACCTGAATCCGAACACACTGTTTTACCCACAGAACTTACCTGTTCTGCTATTTCAAATGATTACTGGAAACAGAACAGGAAAAATTACCCAATTTCGATGGAAATAACAAGAGTGAGGTGCAGTACGCAAGCAGGGTCTGGGGTTTCCTGAGCACAGCAAGGTATGAGGAAATGCACAAGACTGTGCCATCCCATCCTACACTACCAGAAGCCAATTAAAGTAACATGGATGTCTGAAAATCTCTAATCTTTTAATCAAACTCTCCCACTCGCTTCCCTGTAAATAATCTTTACGTTTGTATTCCTTTATTTTATCTTCATTATAGGAAGGTGAGTTGCATGGAGCTGTTTGCACAGTTTATTTTGTGCCCTACATTAAATTTTTTAAAAATAAAATACAGTGGAATAGGGGTTCTCCTTAGTGACTGAGCACCCCAGAGGGAGGGACGAGGCAGATGAGGATCTGCTTGGGACAACAGAGCTTACTTCCCATTTGTCATTGCAGGTTCATGTCCACAAGTCCCTCCCCTGAGAGGGGGCCTCAGACTAGACTGACTGGGTACCAGGCTGTGCCTGCCCAGATCTGCTGGACATGTTGGCCTTTGGTTCTCCACCAACTGGCCAGCACAGCCTGTTCCCATGAAAATGACATTTTTGGTCCTTTGACAACTCGCAGGATACCATCCAGCGTTCCGTCCCTCGGGGCTCCCTGCCTGCTCGGCCTCCATGGCAAAAACCTCTCCCCGGGTTTCGACACAGAGAGTTTAACTCCTGCCATGTGTGGCAGGGGACAAGAAACTGCAAAGGACTGTAGTATTAATCATATCACTCAATCTGTGGTTTTTCACACAGAAAAATTTCTCCTCCACCTCAAGCCTCTTCCTATATTTTAATTCACTACGCAAGCGAGAAATGGTTTAGCCTCTTTAGGACTTGGACCATGCAAAGATTACAGGTCATTTTCAGTCCGCTCAGCTGGTATTTGAACAATTTAATTCCCAAACTGAAATGCATTCTTTTACAAAGTTTAAGAAATAAAATGCAACAAAATATGATGAGCCTACCTAAAATCTCCACCTGAATCAGTGGACCCACAGCCCCCTGGCTACTGGGCTTTCTACCCCTGAGTGCTGGTGGGGTGAGAGTCCAAGACCCCCTCCCCATGCCCATCCCCACTGGGAGCATGGGCAGTGACACTCCCAGGGCCGCTGTACCAGGAAAGGCAGCTGACTCAGATCCAGAGTGCTCACTCAGTAAGGGGAACGTTACCCAAGTTACTGGTGAGTAATCCCAAAAGTTTAACATGAGGTAGGGAAGAAGAGCACCACATTTGTGGTGTGGGGTGAGAATCCGAGCTGGGCTGTATGTTGGGTTTCCCCACACCTCCTCTGAGCTCCGAGGCTTGGAGTTCCTGCAGGGGAGGTGATCCCTCAGGCTGCTGCCTCCCAGCAGGGCATCGCTGTGTAAAACACTTGGCTGGGCAGCAAAGGAGGGTCAAGGCCCATGGCTGCTGCAGAGAGTCCTGTTCCAGCCACCAAAACAGTGTGAAAGACACAAGAAACATGAGCAGGCCTTTTGCCTCTTTCTCTTGGTGCAGCATTGCTTCTCAATCCTGCAATGCTGAGCCGTTGCTACGGCTGGAGCTGGAACACATCCCGGCAGGGAGCCAGCTCCCAACCCACAGCTCAGACCAAGGCAGGAGGAGGAGAGGAGACAGCTCCACCATGGCACTGCCAAAGGACAGTGCTTGATGGGATACCCTGCTGTGGGACTGGTGACATCCAGCAGCCGAGGGCACTGGCTACAGCAGCCAACAGCAAATATCCAACCTGCAAACACGTGTGCTCATGGATCCCTTCCAGCACAAAGCCTGGCGCAGAAACCAGCATCCATCACAGGACTGGGGCCAAACTTGGCATTTCTCCCAACATCCCCAAGAACTCACACCTCTGTGCCCTTGCTAAGGCATAAGAAAACTGGACACAAGCTCTAGGGATTGTGTGAAATCAGGGTCCTGCACGGGCAGGTGGGATGATTACCTCTTTGTAACTCAGCGCTGCTGACGGTCTGAGTGGAGGAGCAGGACGGAGGCAGCTCAAGCTCCAGGGCTTGAGAATCTTGGGGGGTTCCAGAGGTCCACGGATCTGCCCAGCTGAACTAAATGTCTGAGAAAACAGATGAAAAGCAAACAAAGACTGTTAACCACAAAATAACATAGAGAAGCGGAGGAGGATGGACAAGCGTTCACTGTGAACTCTGAGATGTCTAAGTTGCAACAAAAATAGGGCAGGATACATGTAAAATGGTACCAGCGTGACATGGTTACAAACAAAACTGCAGGATGTGTCTTACAGAGGTGATGTTACCTCAGTGCCAGGGTGCATCACTGAAACAGAGAGCTCAGCCTGCACCGAGGAGCCTGGGCAGCAGAGAGGTGACACTTACCGAGTGAGGGCTCCAGGACTGTGTCTTGGAGACGGTGCTGCACGTCCCTTTGGTCAGCCTCTGCAAGTGGTCAAGCCATTCGTGCAAGTCCTGGCTGGTGCTGCAGGACACAGTGATCCGTTCTGTCATGTTCCCTGTGGCAGAGGGTTAAATAACTGGCTTTTTCAAATGGTAGAGACCCAGGAGGAAACACGGGGTGAGATCAGCTCAGTGCAGCAGCAAGCGGCTGCTCAGTTTGCACAGCCCACTGGCTGCAAAAAGGCCGGGGCAAAGACAGAAACATAGAATCACAGAAGTATTAAGGCTGGAAAAGACCTCTAAGATCATTGAGTCCAACCATTAACCGAGCACTGCCAGGTCCAGCACTACATTGTGTCCCTAAGCACCACATCTACAATGATGTGACTGCCCGTCCTGCTCCAGGCAACCACTGACAGCCAGAGTGAGAACTGCACAGAAAGGCTAGGGGAACTAGTGAGATGAATGTTTGAGGATTACTTAATGTTGAAAGTAAGCAAACATGACATTTCCCTGATTAACAGAACCCTGACACCAAATGCCACCAGGACAGACAGCTGCACTGCAGCCCAGGCACTGAGCATGAATGATTGTGTATAGTAATGAGATACATTGAAGGGTAAAAATGAGAGGAACACTAGGAAAGCTCCCTGATGACCAAAGCTGTGAATCTGTCAATAAATGAAGTGCCCAAAGCTGCACAGAATGTCTGCTGGACACAGACAAGCACACAGCCCAGAGCAGTGCTACTGGGGCAGGGGATTTGTCCCATACAAAACACTCCAGCCTCCAAAAGCAGCCAGAAGCAGAGCTCAAGGGCACTGGGAGGAGGTTGCTCAGAAACTCAGACAACACATGGTAAAAGAGCAAGAAGAAGAGCATGATGCAGGAAGGAGGACCAGTACTTCCAGTGGTAACTGTTGTTTGGAGAGGGAGGACGGCTCCAGGCAGGGGCCCTACTGACCTGTGATTTCAAACGTGTGCTCATTCCCTTCGGCATCTTCCAGCTTTGTCAGCGTCATTCCCGTCAAAGGCAGCTTTCCCTGGGAGGATTGAAGAGGAGTCAGTGCCTGCATCTGCTTCCCAGCAGGTGTTGTTCTGCTTGTTCCTGCTGATTCCCTTCTCTTTGGGAATCGCCATTTAAAGCTAATTTGTGAAGCCTCAGCCTGCAGGAAGTCTCCTTTAACGTATGGATCTAGATTTCCCCGCACAACTAGGTCAAACCCCGGAGATGCTGCTCCCATGACAACTGAGTCATCCCGGCTCATCTGCCGCCCTTTCCCTTCACTCAGAGCAAACCCTTTTTACAGTTAAGTCAAAAGGATCAACTTCCCCTGGTTTTTCTGAAAGCCTTCCCTGTCCCTCTGATTTGCATGCTGAACTGCCTGCTAACCTTACTCTCACTAGCGGGGCAAGTCAGAAAACCCAGTGAAATCCTTCCCAAATCTTTCCCATCTCCCTTTCTGTGACAAATGACACATCAACACAAGAGCAGCCTTTTCCTGACAGTATTGATGGTTTCAGACAGCTGGAGAAAAGCCAAGCTCCCAACAGCCTGATTCCAGCCATTCAAATGGTGAAACATGAGAAATGCAGTTTTGGGATAGCCCATGGAGTAGAAACTTTGGGCTCTTTACAGTGGGCTTTATAGTAGTGAAATATTCACTGAGAGTCAGATGGCTGGTTGTGTGGACAGCTGAATCAGGGCACCTAACATACACAACAGCACATAGGACAACATGAGGGTTGTTTTTTCCTAATTTCACAGCATTCACTCATCAAATGCTGCTTAACCACTTGGCAGGACAAAGGCACTGAAAGGCCTGGCACCCATGGTAAAACCAAGCCCTGGTTCCCAGCCTGGGGCATTTGCATCACAACAGAGAGTCTGAAGGACGCAGAGGATTTGAATTTGCTAAGAGCTATCTGATTTCTTTTTTTACACCAAATGCTTTGCAACTTCAAATTAAGCATGCCTACCTGATAGATGAAGCCACTCATCCGTGGGCTTGCAGACAGCATCAACAAAACGTTGGAAAACAACAAGAAATACCGCTCTTCTTTCTCCTGCGGGGATAAGAATTTAGGTTAGTCCAGTCTGCAATGCATCACAAGCACCTGCCTCCAGCAAACTGAACCTGTTGCAGCTGGAATCACAGCCTGTCAGAACACCCCCAAACCAATTATTTGGGCTTTCTTTCTTTCCAGCATCTTATTTCTGTACTAGTTTTTCCTGCATATGATTTTTGTCTTCATCCTGCCAATCCCCTTCCGATCACTGCGGAGCATCTCAAAGACGTTATGTCTCCCAGCTTCTCCCATCCCAAACCTGCATTACAGGTCTTCTCAGGGAAAAGTTGCTACATAAAGAAATTCAGTTATAACAGGCACCTTCCCACACCACACTGCAGCAGGCACTGCTTTAACACCACTGGGGAAGGTGGTGGCAAGCACTGGTGCAACACATTAGGACCAGTAGCACAGGAAACCCTTCAGTTAGTTCCAAAGCACATTCAGCTCTGAACTGGGACGTCACAGCAGCCACTGTGCTGGTCACAAGACTTTTCCAAGTCACTCTCCTTTCTCAGAGTAAGTCACAGGGGAAATTAATGGGCTTTATGACACTGAGATACTTTTTTTGCTTCAAAAGTACAACACCAAAGGCCTGAAGCTAAGCTCCCAGGGTGTCTGACTCACTCCAAAGATGTGCACAGTCCCACTGCATAGCTCTTCCCCAGGTAAAATTATTTATCAGCATTATTTGTCAGCAGTTTCCTGGCCTGGAGTGAGAGGAGCTGCTGCCCTACATCACTGATCCTGAAAACAAGGGGGTATTTGGACACAATGCCTTTAGTCAGCAGAAGGACCTGACTTCACTCACCTCACTTCCCCCACACTGCACCACAACCTGGGACATGTAGATGATGTTTCCCATTGTTTTTATGTCCTCCCCTTCCCAGCGCTGGATGGATTCAGAAAGGATCTGCAGCTCGAGCTGTTTCCTCTTCCTCAGCTCCTGGCACTGCGACTGGGAATCACAGCAGAGCTTCGTTAGCTGAAGGGCAGGCGCAAACCCAAACCACCCCAGTTTCACCAGCAACACTCCCACAGCCCTGCAGGCTCAGGGCTCCTCATGTCAGGGATCAGGAGAGCCTGTTTTGGCTCTACTACACAAAGTTTGTTAAAAAAATCACACCCTAGTGATTTATGAAGTAATGACTATATTCAAATGTCAAAGAAATTGCAAACTGCACTGAGTAAACTTTTCTTTCCAAACCAGCCCTACCTCTGAGAGTACAGGGTCACATTTTCCAAACCAAGACAGCTGCAGAGTTAAATTTCTCTAATTTTGCTACTGCTTAGAGAGATTTTTGCCCATTTTGTCCAAACAGCAGAGCTGTATTTGCAGCAATGCAAAGTCCCCAGGAATCAGATGGGCGGATATTTTCTAAGCAAAATCTGCAAGCCCGAAAGCAGGACTCAGTGGTGCTGTAGAGTGGCACAAAAGTAATCTACTGAAAGTGCTGTAAATGAAAAGACTACACTAATGCTCAGCAGCTGGGACTGCAGGAGCTCCACGGAGTGGCCAGTCCCTCAGCAGCTCTCAGCAAGCAGAGGACAATGCTGACTGAACAAAGACAGTCCTGCAAACCCAAGCAAAACTTCCTTTAAATGACTACTCTGCCAACGGAGAAAACTGCTGCAAAGCTAAAACTAGGCTCAGTTCTCACCAGCTGCTTGATTTTTTCCAAGCCCCTTTTTCTGACAGAAATTTTCTTCCTTTACACCCTAGTTTCAAACAAACTCTTTGACTATCCAGGTCTTCAAAGAGAGAGGCTGCATTGGGTCTGTTCTTGAAACACATGCATTTGAACCAAACTGTGGGGGCTTCCTCTGCTTTTACAACTGTTGCATGTTTTGATGGTGTCCCAAGTGTCCCAAACCAACGTCTCCAGGATGCAAATCCAAATAAAAGCCACAGCAGTTTGTTGCAGTCTACACAGGGGCACCACTGTGAATCACAGTGGCTCTGTGGTCCCTCCCTGCCCATGCTTGAGAGCCTCCCTGGTCCTGTAACAGGACCACATGTCCATGGCAAGGGGCATCTCTGCCTGTGTAACCTCAAATCCACACTGAACCTCTTCAGTTGTCTTATAATGACATTAAATTACTCATCACCCAAGTACACATTTCAAGTAAACCCGTTCATCGCTTACAAGATTTCCTAAAGATTAATGACACCTTGTAGTTTAACTGAGTTATTCCTCTATTAGCTACCAGAATAAATGGAAAGGGAGACAAGTTTTTCTAAGTAAATGCAACATGATCGCCCTTTCCTGTTTTCTATGAACTTTCTCCTCCCCATCTTTCATCTGCACTGCTAAACACCGAAAACTGGCATCTGTTGTGCTAAGGAAGGAAGTTGGACCACATCTGGAGTGGTTATAGTGAAAGGTAGTGGCTACAAAGTAAGAGAGACTAAAGCTTTTTTAATAACCGAAAAAAGCTTTTCCGGGTAAAACCTTCGTGCACATGGATGGCTTCCCCCCTCTGTTTCATCTCAGTGCAGCAGGACTTTGAGGGGTGCAGGTTACACAGCTCACAGAAATAGGTTTGTTATCTCTGACTCATCCCTGAGCTCTGTTCCCATCCAGGGCCACAAATTACCTGCAATGTGGTCAAAGTATCCCGGTGCCCGTGAGCAAACCTCAACAAAACCAAGAGTTACTCTATGGGCTCAGAGGGGAATTTCCTGCTGCACCAGCAGTTGAGTCAGTCACAGCCATGTTAACCTTTCCCAGCTCACCTCAATGAGCAAGGAGTGCTCTAGTTTCACGTGGCAAATGATTAGGGAATGGAGGCACAAGGAGATGAAAGGGACCCCGCTGCCACCACTGCCCACACGTGGCTTTCAGCAGTGGAGAAGAAAGTCAGAGATTTACCATCTCTGCTCTGGGACCACAGAGCCAGAGTGCAATTGCCAAAACACACACCCAGAGGAGCAGCTCTAGGCTTGAAAGTTGAAATTAGCATTCTTTATAACCCATCTTTTCCATTCCAAAAGACCTTTCTTTCTAATGAGGAGACAAATGTCAGGCTTGACTCACTCTTAGTGAAATGCAGCCCTGAAATGGAGCGCTCTATTTTAAGAATTGCCACCTACCACAAGGGACTTGAAGGATGTGACGGCTTTCAAAACCTCTTCATGATCTGGATGCGCCTCCTAGTGAAAGGAGAGAAAATACCTCAGCCTGCAGCGGCAGCAGGACCCACCCTGAGCATCACCCACCCTGAGCATCACCCACCCTGAGCATCACATACCCTGAGCAGCACCACTGTCCCAGTACACCAGGGCTCTGGGGCTGAGGGTGCAGGCAGCACAGGCTGCAGGAGGGGACCACAGTCCCCCAGGTACCTTCCCCACCACCCACTTCAATGTGACATGGCTGAAAGCAGCTATGCAATTCGGTGATACCAATTTAATGAGTGTAAAGTGGCCAGAGCAAGAGCAGGTATTATTTTGCTTATAGCAAATTTGACTTGGAAAGAAAATGAATGAAAATGGGCAGAGGTGCAGGGTGGATTTGTGGTTCCACCTTCAAAGAGAAAACCATTGGCGTGCAAGGCACTCCAGCCACTGCCCCATCAAGGGTGAAAATCCATGAGAATCAACAGGAGCTTCACCACCAGGTTTAAGGGAGGGCATGTTTGAACAGAGAGCTCAGGAAGGGGAAGAGCAGGATTCTGTCCCTTGTCTCTGACCACAGCTGCATGCTAGTACTCTCCCAGCACTTTCTCCTGGATCCAGGGACCTATATTCTAAGCTCCTCACCACCCAGTTCTCATGTCAAGTAAATCCTAAGGTGTCTGAGTTGCGATGGAGCGGTCCCTGCAGCCTGGGATTGCTCAGCCTGGAATGTGGGACGAGGGCTGCCCTGGGTGTACCTGCCCCATCACCAGCTGAGCAGCAGTGCAGGGAATGCTGTGGTACAATACATCCACACTGCATACATCCATGCTCTTCCCACGGCATCACAGCTTAAACCTCAGCCCTACTGATTCATGCAACAAAACTCCCACACTCATCTTAGAAACTAAGAGAAACAGGTGATGTGTGTGTCCTCAAATCCACTGCTTACAGCATCCTGCAAAGAGCACACTGTCCCTGCATGGGCATGGTGGCTGCAGCTCAGCTAGCCAGGTGAGAGTGGGACAGGTAGGTCTGTGTGTGCCTGCCCTCATGCCCTCTCCTATGCAGAAATACCCCTGGCTCAAGCACAGAGGTTATAATCCTTTGGCTGGGTTGTGGATTTGAACGGTCATGGATAAGTGTGCTGAGTAATTAACTGGTAATTAAAACTGGAGGAGGGGGAAAAGCAAACCTGGTTAAAAATAGACTGTTACTTCTGTTTTCTTCACCCCCTTGCACCACCCCTGAGATTTGGAGAGCTCTAGCAGCAGAGATCTCTACATTCCCTGGGGGAAGAAATGTCCTGAAGCCAGTCTGCCACTTGCCAAGGAAGTCTCCGTGCCCCTCGGCTGCTCTCCCTGCTCCCAGGACTCGCTCCTCCGCCCCCGTGTCTGTGCTGGCTGCCAGATGCATGTCTGTCTGTGCAGCTCTGCCTCCACTCAGGAGCACAAGCCTGAGGCAAGGGGTAGGAATGTGCCTGTGAGATGCAGGAACGAGTGGCCAGGCTTAGGAATCTCATCGAATGATAATAAAAGCTCTGATTTATTACCCGCTGTGCAAACAAATACCAGCTGTAGCCCGACCCTGAACTCTGCTTTTACTTGTGCTGGAAATGGCCCATCTTGAGGAAGGGCTGAGGTGAAGAGCAGGCAATGCCTTCCCACAACATCCCCCTGACTCCTCCACTGCTTTCCCACTTTTAACCTGAAAGGTGGATAATGTCCCGGGGAAGTGGGACATCTCCTTGGAGAGGTGGCGAATACTTTTAGCTACATGGTGCTTAAATACCAAAGGGCAGATGTGCCTCTTGCAGCTCAGGGGGCAGCTGTGGCAGCACCAAGGGGCAGAGTCTGCCCAACAGCCCCACATCCCACCCACCTCCATGTGCCGCTCCAGCTCCTGCAGCAGTGTCACGTATTTATCCAGCCTCAGGAAGGGTTTGCTGAGGCTCGTGGTTAGGATGAGAATTCCTGGGTTGGCCGCACCCTGGCTCTCCATGAACTTCTCCAGCTCGTCACTAGAAATAGAGACAACAACAACAACAAAGACGAGGAGGGCTCGCACCACTGAGGGCTGTGTTTGCTGCCTCCCACGCTCTCTCCTGATGGCCAGGGCTCTGCTCTGAGCTGTGCCTTTTTAAGGGCAGCCCAGCCTCCCCTTCGAGCACCCCCCATCAACCCAGCAGGGCAGGCAGGGAGCAGTGAGCTTCCAGCCAAGCAAGACCCTGCTCCCCAGGGATGCAGGGGAGGATGCTGCGTGGCTGCAGGTGTTGGAATGCACAGCCCCTGGGATACATCAGTGCCAGCAGCTGGTCGCTGGGCACAGAGAGATGGCACAGGGCCAGGTGTCTGGTGGACAGTGTGGACTGCAGAGGCTCGTGCTGTGCTGGAGGATGCTGCAGTAACATGCTGGGACCCTGCTGGGAGCTGTGACGCAGGTGTTAGCACATCCATCACTCCAGAAAACATGTCTTGTGTGTGTCAGCACATTTGCTAAAGCTGATTCTTTGATGGATTTAAGAAAAGGGGTCAGACTGAGGAACCACATGAATGAGTCATTTACTGGAGCCAGGCTTTTGTTATCCTGAATTAAAGCTGGACTTCACCAGGTAAGTTCCTGTTACAGAATGGGAAGACTTAAACAGTATGGATGGGATCCTGGCTCTCCCACTGCTGCAGGGAGGACAGCTAAACTGCACTAGGGATGACACAGTGGTAGCCTTTTGGCTTGGCACACCCTTGAGCACGATATCACACAAATTTGAGTGTCTACTCAAGTGGGATAAAGATGCTGTTAAAGCAATCTACCAATGACCCTGCAAATCAACCATTTGGTTTAACAGCAATTAATAAACTGGGCAACTCTGGGTGACTCGACAACCACCTTCCTTCTGCAGCGATGTGCCACTCACTGTGGTGCCACAGGGGAGCACCCTCCCACCTGCAAGTGTGTGAGCAGGTCTGGAGGATAAGGTCTGCAACAGCATCTGGGTCCTTCAGCAAGTAAAAGCTAGAGGAGATGCTACTGCCAGGGCTGGGGTTGCCTCTGTTACCCAAGGTAGGATCCTGTATGTGCAGGCAGAATCAGCCCTGAACACAAGCAGCAATGAGTAGTCTCCATGCTGGAGCTGAAAGGCTTTGCTGAAGAGCCCAAAGCCCCATCAGTTTTCCCAACAGCAGGATCCCATGTTATCCCCTTGCCCTATTGTCAAAACACATCTCAACAGCTGTGGCAGGCCAAGTATCAATAAGAAAAGTAACACTTTAAAGGAGGGATTTCAGCCTGAAGCTCCTCCTCCATCACTCACCTGTGCTGCGTGAGCACGTTGACGGCCGACGGGTGGTTTGCACAGTACGTCAGGTACAGGGAGCGGAACTGGGGCATCAGGTTCATGAAACAGCCTCCCACACGCTGCTGGTTCTCGGGGAGCCTACAGACACCAACACACTGCCACACTGAGCCCCTTGATCTGCTCCCTGCAGCTATGGCAACCCCAGGGACCTGCCCAGGAACCACCCGCTGCACGGGGACATTCCCGAGGCACTGCAGAACCCAGCAAAATACCCACACCTGCCACTTGGGGAGGAGGAGGAAGGAGATCCTCAGATGGGTCTGCGTTTCTGTGGCACAGACAGTGAGCATCACAAGCCATTATCAGCCTGGGGCAAGGTGTGACCCAGCCTGACCTGTGACACCACGGTGGTCCCACTCTCTGGACTGCCCGTGAATATGAGAGAGGAGATGGAGAGAGAAAGAGAAGCCACAGCCTGAATATATTTCTAGTCTTCAGTCTTTTCTCTCTTTTCAGCCCTTCCAAAAGACAGGCTGGGCTAAGGCTAAACATGTCTGTCAGCCTCCCTGCAGGAAATTAGCACCTCTAATAATTTGCTCTTTGCTTCCTGGCAATTCCCATCTTCATGCCTGCCAGATCTCCCACCCTGCATGTGCCTGCATCTTTTGTGGCAGGTCTAGTGACACTCTCTTTCAGCAGATGCCTTAGCACTAAAAATGTCAGAGTTCCTTCTACCTTCCCTCCTGCCAAAGCACTACCTGCCACCTTTCTTCAATCCTGTTATTTTCTTCTATATTTAAGAAGTCTAAGACAGCACCCAGGAGGAAGATTAATGAACATGTCTCTCTATTATTTTTAGCTGAAACTTAATAGCTTAACAACCTCAGTGCTATGGCAGGGACTTACTTTGCAACTTCTTCCAAGGCTTGGTTCAGTGTTTGCTGGAATGCAGAGATTTCTTCCATGTTTCCCAGCAATGCTGCGATGTCCACAGCGCTGAGCCTGTGAGAGTCAAATCACCAGACAGGATCAGAGATGTTGATCTCAGGAGCACCCCCTTCATATTTGTAAGTGGTCCTCCTAAAAAGACCCAAGAATTTCTCTTTCCCCAGATACACCATTGGACATGGGAAAACACAAAATTCATGATCTGTGAGCTACAGACCACAGACTCCTGGAGAAGATGTCTGCTGCCAAGGATTATCTTAATTGGATTTTAATCACTTAATCACACTAATCTTCTCAGATGCTTAGCTGTCTAATAGGCACAGACAGAAGGGATTGCAGCCAGGGGTGGGGAGGGGTGCGTGTGCACAGACACAGAGACAGCTTTGTCTTCAGGGATTCATTCTGTGGGTTTCCCTATGGGAGGAGGGTCCTACACAGCGGCACCTCAGTTAGGGACTGCTTCCCTCCTCGAGTGAGGTTGGATTTTTCCTAGGCAAAGCTAATGAGTCTGCTTCTGTCATCCTCAGAGCCATCCTCATAGTCACCCTCATACCACCCTCATTTAGGCCATTTGCTGCCTACAAGGCTGTGAGTTGGGGAAGGGAGAAGTGATTTAAATACAGAGGCCTTAGGACACCACTCTCCTATCTCTCCAGACTGGATGATGTCTAAACACCAGCTCTCCACCCATGATGCCCCAAGGCTGCCCAGTCCTCCCGCAGCGCACTCAGCCGGAGGGACTCCAGCCCCAGCCCCAGCTCATGGACAGGGTCACCGAGATGGCACTGCTGGGAAGAGACAACTGTAAAGGTGAAGCAAGGAGCAGGAGGTGAAGTCAGCTGCACTGGGTCTTCTATGCAGGGTGAAACTATCGACAGAGACCTGCTGACAGGCAGCAGTGTGCTGCCCGTGCCTGCCTCTGCATCACGCTGCCCACGGATGGAAAACACGTGGCCTTCTTTCCGCAGGTAAGCCTGGACAAACCCCACGTTCAGCCCAGTGTTGCTCAGGCCACAGGAGATGGTGGCATGTTCTTCTCAAGTACAGAACTTGGACAGACAGGGACACAGGGGAGCCACTTCTTGCTGAGCAGCAGTTTGGATTCCACGAGAGGCGATCTAACCACAGAGGATACCTGTCTTCACGCATGAAATGAAGAGATGGCTGGGGCTGAGAAGTCACACCAAGGCAAATGACAAGGGGAGAAGCCATGCAAGGCACGCTGCCAGGGAACACACATGCTGGGACAGGCACACAGGAGCTTGCAGATGGGTGGGAACAGCCAGCCCTCTCCCAGATGGAAATGCCCGTTTCTAACACAGCCCAGTGTCTGCGTGACCACTGAGGAATAGGAAAGAGCAGAAACCTGCACAACGTGGGCTGGTTTTCTGGTTCACAGAGAAGTGGTGAGGCTTTACAAGAGCAGTAATAACAGTCCCTAAACATTCAAAAGCAGGAAAGTAATGAACTTGGATGGATTTTACAGGGTTCTCTCCATCTCAGATGCCCTTATATCTTACTTATCATAAGACTGGAGGGGTCTTAAGTAAGTTCCCAGAAGTGACTGTAGTTCCTTCGCATAATCTCGTTCTGTTTCCAGAATATTTTGCAACACCTAGAGTGAGAGACAGAGCACTGAGTAGATCTTTGTACTAGCGACTAGTCAAAGGAACATGACATCAGCTTCCAAATGTGGAAGTGCAGGGAAGTGTATTTTAAGTCCAGAAATTACACTTGTTAATGCAGAACCCAGAATGCTCAGCAAAGTCCTGGTGGGCTAATTTTGGGATTTTACTTTGCAAACTCGGCAAGACCTGGGAAGCAGGTGTTAAAGGCTGCTCCTTCTTCTCTGGCAAAGCATGAAGACAATGTCAGGTCCAACCTGAGTTTAGTATCTGACCCCCGAGAGGCTCATGCCCTGACCCTCCACACACAACTGCCTGCCAAGGTGTGCAAACCACCAACCTGTGCATGCACCCTGGGAGCACTGTTTGCACCAAGGCAGTACAATTTAAATGCAGCAGTGGCTGCACCAAGGATGGCTCCTGTAGCAGCTCAAGCCAGGGCACAGCTCACTTGCCACTTCAGGGACATGCCGAGTTGGGTTTGCTCCTGCTAATCCATCTCAGCAGCCAATTCATCCCTGGCCTCATGGCAGGAAAACCCAGTGCCTGCACTCTCCCAGCCAGCACTCCAGTTTCTCAGTGTGGTTGAGCTTTAGAGATAGTGGAGGTGGTTCCCAGCTCTCTGGACATACTGTGACTGCTCTGCTTTGCTTGAAATATATTTAGACATGCCGATGAGCATGATTTAGCTCCAGCACTGAGAGCCAGGGATGCTCACATGCAGGCATCTTCACTCTCTTACACCAGAGGGTTCACTCCAGCCTGGACACAGGGGGAAGGGACCTGCCCCACCTTTGCCAGACCTCATTCTGGCAGCAAGGTGTAGACGAGGTGATGTTTCCCCACCCCTTCTACAGTCACAGTTCATGGCCTGGCAGGCTGTAAACCTGCTCCAAAGCTGAGCCTAGTTACCAAGCCAGGCTGTGAGCTGCACTGGCTGCCCATTCTTCGAGGGCTGCAGCTGCTGGCAGAGGCACAGGGCAGGCAGCTCAGGGTGTAACATCTCCAGCCAAACCCAAGAAAGGGATCAGAGCCCTAATCTGGCTTGCTTACACTATGACACCATCTCCCCATCTTTATCAATGGGAGACAGGCCCAGTCCATGGTAAGGACTGGACCAAAGACATTGTGCCTTGCTCCCCCACACTGATCTCAAAGCTGCCACCTCTGCTGAACTATCTCAGTTGCCTCCTTCAAGTCTCTCCTTTTGACATTTGCAGCCACTTCCATTTGTGGTTTATTGTCTCGACAGTCTTGAATGAAGGGAATGGAAACAGCTGCATTTAAACACAGTCACATCCCCGATTGTTACAAATTGCTTCAATGATTTTTAAGGGAAGGAGCCAGTTCAGAAGATTAATAACATGCTACTTATTAAAATGTATGATCAGCACTTTAAAACTTACCACAGGGTAATAATTCTTTGTCAGCTGAGTGCTTTCGAGTCCTTTTAATGCTTTGGGAGAGAGCGGTTTATCTGTAAAAAAAAAAAAACATCGATAAATTACAGTGCACAGCTCTCACTATTCCAGGAGGAAAAGACACTGCCACATCATGACCAGCAGACATAACTTCATCCCTGTGAACACAAAGCTTCAACTGCAGAGTTTGTTTCCCTGCTTCATGGAAGCTGGGATCAAACCAGAGGCAGACACTGACGGTGGCCGAGCGAGTCACATCAGCAGCTCTGTGCAGCCTCTGCCAACCAACTTACAGGTTTGCTCCGAAATCCCTGGCAGCAGCCTAGTGTCTAGCACTGTTTGGAGCTACAGTGTGACTTCACCTGGCCCACAAAATTTGGGTTTTAAAACTGTGTGTCTGTAAGAAACGACGGTTACCATGTTTTGTTCCAGGTGATTCACTTGAAAGGCACTTGAAACCAACCCTGATCCATATGCTGAACCGTGATCCCTGCAGTCACTGCTGATGCAAAATCCTTCTCTGAATGAAGGCAGATTTCAATGAAAAGCTCCCACAAACCTGGAAGTCAGTTCTCACTTGGCATTTGCTAAATCCCTGCGGATGCCTCCAGCATGGTATGTGCACGCACACACACACACACACAAGTCCCTGCTCCATTTTTCCTTCACTGGAGAAGCCCATTCCCTGCCAGCAGCACGGCTTTCCCAGCTCTCCCAGCACCAAAGAGAGCCTTTACCCCTCTGGACTGGGACAGGCAGGCAGTGCAAAGCTGCTCAGCCCTGGCCACACTGCACACCTTGTACTGAAACACCTCTGTGCCCTGCAGAGCAGCCAGGCTCTCCTGTCTCCCTGCAATCACTCACAGAAGGCAATTACTTTCACACCGATAGCAGGGGAGAAGCTTGATATTGATAAACTTGGCCCCTGAAAGCTGCAGCTTGAGGTACTGTCTAATTATTGCTCTTGCAGTGCTTCCTGTCACTTCCAGCCAGGAGCTCTGTGCCTCATCTAAAGACTCAGAGGAGCTTTCCTTCACACAGATAGTTATTTCCACCCAAGGGGCACATTTAGGACACAGTGGAGGTACAGATACTGCTGAAAAACAAGTAACTCCATTTAGAGTGATAAGTCTCACACTGTGGAGGTGCAGAAAGCAGCTTCCCCCCGGCAGCACTCCTGGGTAGAGTTCACTGATAGTCTCTGCATATATCACTTAGAATACGGCCACATCTCCTGAGCATGCAGACACCAGGGGAATGAACCCTCCTTCCATGCGAAATGGATGCTGGAGAGAGGATTTGGAGAGAAAAGCTCTGTAGATGTAAAAATCTGACGGGCTCTCACATCAGGATCCATGGCAGACTCGCCCTTCAGCGAGATGCTGTTATTTCATGCAGCTCCCATCTGATTTTCCCCACAGGACTGAAGTTTGCTCTCCTTTGTTTAAAACATCTCTCTTCTCCCTTCACTGAGTTAATCAGTGATTCCTGGGTTGTGCCAGACAAGCCTTCAATCCCTGCTGCAACATCCTGCTCTAGCTCAGACATCATTTCCCAGAGGGAAACAATGGGAGATGAGATATCCTAACAATGATTTTTTCATTTAGAATTAAACAAAAACTGACCTAATTCTGAGCACTCAATCCTTCTTTTTCTTCCCTCCTTTGTTTGGTTTTTTTTTTTTGGCAAATATGGGAGCAAGGATGTCTAATGGGGGCTGCACATTTTGCAGTTCTTTGCAGATCACTGCTGGCATCCCAGTGTTTGAGGCCAGGGCTGACCCTGAGCCATAAAACCAGCACCAAGCACACAACTGGTCTCTGTCCAGGGTAAGTCCTCAAGGCACATTAAGGAGTTAAGTTGCTTTTTGTAAAAAAACAGTCTGCTGTCCCACAGTGGCCTCTGAGGAACAGGCTGAGCTACTTGAATGGATGTGTAACACCATGGGGCAGTTGGCCAGGGGCTTCATGTCATCACCCCCCATCCCTGGGTATGATCACATCCCAGAAAATGTTAAGGACACTCAAGACAAAGCTCAATAAAAGCAGATGTCATGAGATGGATTGTACCCTCCCTCTTCCTTTCTCAGTATCACAGCAGAAGAGGCATCAGGGGGAAAATGTACCCTGAGGAATCAGCCATCACTATGGACAAAACCAGGCACCGCTCCCTGTGGCCATGCAGGTTTTGTTGGATTGCACACCACGACGGTGAGCATCCCTCCCAGTGCTGCCAGAAATGGCAGGATCAAACACAAACACATCGCCTGACCCAGGTCCCTAACAAAAAAGCTAATTCTGTGCTCAGACACTGGAACAACCTGACAGCTCCCCAGAATAAAGGGGAACCAAGCAACTGTCCCCAGCCTCATCCTCTGGCAACATCCCTGCTTCCGTGCTGATGGGGCTTGGGGGAGCAGCAGAAAGGCACGATGCACTGGGAAGAGGGTGAAGCAGCTCTCAAACAACTCATCCAAAAGGCTTTACCCTTCCGGCCTCGCTCATCCTTCCATTAGCCTGGCTGCTTTAAGCACACAAATGGTCCTTAATAAACAGCAGCAATTTCCCAAAGGCACAAGGGTCCTCACTGCATTATACTGCTGTCATTCAATCAGCCCTTGAAAGCAATTTGCTTACCGGTGGATTTGATTTCTCTGACGTAGTTGCTTGGGAACCAGCCTGTTTTTCCATTCAAGGTCCCTTCCCACCAGCCCCCTTCTTCCACCCGGGTGACATAAATAATGTCTCCTTTGTTAACGGAGAGTTCATCCTCATTGGTCTGCTTAAAATTGAACCTGGCCTTTACCACCAGCTGATGACTGCCATTCTCGGTCATCTCCTAAAGAAAGAAACATGGAAAAACATCAGTAAATCCTCCAAAAAGGCAGAAACCACTAGGACAAGCCATTGTTCTTCTTTGTTGTGACAGCTGTTTTTTCAGTGTTGCTCTGTATAACAAGCAATAATGTCTTGCTGTTGTGTAAACACTCCCTCCAGAGGACCACGAGGTCCCTCCCAAGCATTAATTTAGTTTCCCAATGCAATGGATGGCAGATAAGAATTGCTCTCCTCATGTCACACAGAGGAGCACTGTGGTTTGGAGAAGCTGTGAGACTCCCTCCAGCCGAGGAAGCAGAGCCAGGATGGAGATCAGGGGAGAACAAGCCCCTCTGCTGTTCCTGACCCAGAGGTACCACTCATACACCTCTACTCCCACAGCCATCAAACCCACGATCAGATGTTAAATAAGGGATACCACGAGCTTGGATTGCCTCCGTAACACCCTCGCTGACTGTGAAGTTGTGCCGTTGGACTCCGCCTGGGGGTCTCCAGCCGCGGAGCTACAGGATGACAGATGTGAACATGGCCCTTTGGGTGGCTGATCTGGTGAAACAAAACAACACCTGAGTTTTACCCAACTGTCCAACACCCCTCCACATCACAGCAAAGCAAAGAGTAAAGCCTGTACAGAGAACAACAGGGCATAGCAGTTGAAAGAGCAAGACAGCATCTCCAGAGTGGGTACTGCCAGTCAACAGCAAGGATGTTTTTCTGGGCTGAGATAACCCTTCCATCATGGAAGAGGTTGAATTCCATCCTGAGGCACTCCTAGGTTGTGCCAGCCACACATCCAATTGCAGTATTTTTTTTAAATCCCCCTTAAAACTGTAGAAAAGTAGAATAATACTAAGCCCAGTGATGCCCAACTGGGAATGTTTCTGGGATCCAAGTAAGCACTGCTGAAGGTGTGTCAGAGTTTAGCTCTCCAGTGCTCTTAGGTCACCTCTGCAGCTGCAGCGTGGGCTGTCCCACGGAGTGGGGAAGAATGCTGAACAGCTGGTCAACACAATCGCTCCTCTATTCAGAGCAGTCCTTCTGGGTTCATTATCCAGCTGAAACAGCCTAGGCACTATTTTGATTACTGTTCATGGACTGCTGCCATTAGCCACGTGAGAGAGGGATTCAAGCCATGCTGAGGAAGGACAGGAGTGTCATCCCCAGGAGACGGAGCTCTTGGAGTTGCCTCCTTCACACACTCGAAGCTCCTTGCTTTGCAAACCAGTCTCCAGGCTTGTTCCTGCCCCCACCTGCCTGATGCTGGAGGCAATGCTGCTGCTCTGACACATCTGTGTTTATGATTAGTGATTTGTTTCTATATTAATACAGAAGAAGTCACCAGAGGGTAAAAAATTTCCTGGTCACAACTACGCAGAGGCTGAGTCAGTGTCCTTCATCACTAAGAGAAGTCCCAGCTCCTGCAGGACCTGGCACTGCTCAACCCCAGGCTCCTGCTTGATGCTGCAGAGGGGTAAAACCATGGGATTCAAGCCACCCAGTAATTTCCAGTAGTTCTGAGTAACTGTACCCCACAGCACACTGTGGGACACGACTCAGATAACCTTTTTATGTGCCATGGTGGTCAAAAAATGCAACAGCAGATATTATCATCCCAGTAAACTGTGAAGGACTTCTAAGATTTGCCTTATAGCTTTGCTTCCTATTTTAGAACATTTCTGTACTCCTGAGCTGCTGGTTTCCACCTTCAGTGTGGACCTACCATGTCCACAGACCTCAAAAGCAGGACAGACAGGAATCTGCAGGAATCACTGTGCTGGGTGTGCAAGACCCTCAGTCATGTTTGGGGCTCTTCCTTGAAAACGCTGCAAGAGGAGAGGGTGATCCAGCCACCAAGTGTGCACAGGAATAAGAAAACATAAACTCTAAGGCTGCTGTTCCCCCATTCTCCTCCTGTCTGAATGTCAACATGGAAAACTCATTCCGAAGCGGAAGCCTGGTGGGAGTTACAGGAACTCAGCTGGGCTTTTATTCTCCCCAGAGGATTTTTGCTTCAATAGGAAAACACCTCATCCTTAGACTAGACCTGGAGCAACACAAACTGTGAGCTCCTGGGGAAGGGACTTGCTTTGTCTCTCTCCAACCCCTTGCACAATGGGGACCAGGTCTGTGACTACGACTTCCAGGTGCTGCTGCCTTACAAACCCCCAGCCATGCCATACCCACACACCAGTCTGCCCAGTCCGTGCTCCAGCCATGGACAAACATCCAGGATAAATCTTGTGCGCTGTCAGTGAGTCAGTTTTCTCTTTTGCCCTGCTCGTTACACAACTGCCTTCTGACCGCATGGTGAATTCCCAGCTCCCTGGGCTGCAGCAACAGCAAAACCCCTCTGCATGGAAAACCCACTCTGCCAACAGAGTGGGTTTTTCTTCTGAAGCATCCCGGGATTTGAGCAGGAGTGGTTTTGGCTGCTCCTGGCGACTCACAGGCCAGAGGGGTGGCTGGCTGCCAGAGTGAGATATTCTTCCCCTGATTCCTTCTGGAAAGGGAGGGCATAAACCACAAGTCCAGACTTCGCTTGTTCAAGTCATCAGCCACAGTCCCACGGAAATGACTCGGTTACTGTAGATTTTATGCTTCTCCCTGCCCCTCCCAATCTTCCAAAGCTTTTATAAATATCTGCAGCAACCTAGAAACAAATGTAAAACTGACTTTGACAGTTTGGCAGGGAAGTGTATCATTTATATTGCATCATGACAGTGTCCTATTTTATGCCTGGTCCAGCATGGAACACTGCTGCCATATGTTGCTTAAACTATGGTTAAAATAGCTGGGTTTTCTGCTCACATTCCTACACTATTTTTGGCAGATGAGCCTTGTCTGATCCAGCACAGCTGGTTTTCCTCCCCTGCCCTCTCTTGCAGATAAAAGCATCAAGCTCTGTATTGCTGTGTTTTGATGGACAGCTGCTGAACTACAAGTTTATCCGCTACAAATGATGCCTCCAGTTATTTTCATAACAAGATCCACGAACACACAAGGATTTGGACTTCAAATGGATGCTCAGAAACACATTCCCACGGCGTTTCCTTAGCTGACACCTACTCCCCTCTGCCTCTGACGAGGGTGTTGGGAGGCAGCAGCACTGCAAGTGCTGGGATGCACAGGCCTGCCAGAGCCTTGGCCACGGCAGGGACTGCAGTAGCCAGCACCAGGCACGTCCTGATGCTCCGTTCAGCCCTTGGCCTCTGACGAGACGGACAAACCGGACCATCTGCAGTGGCGGTTTGTAGGACACAGGCTCCTGCTCCTCAGGAACTCGGCCAAGCCACCAAAAAGCAAACGTTTTAGACATGTATTTATTTTACCCTGTACTTTTCCCAAGGGTGCTCTCTGCCTGAGCAGCTAATTATATCACAGGCATTGCGCTTTTTAACATTTAAACAGAGAAAGCATATGTTCAAACAGATGTTTGCCATGAAACCAGGAGGATCCCAGCTTCCCTATAGCCCTGTCAGTAATGTATGACTGGAACTATTTCCCAGAAGCTCTGTCCCAGGCTGAGCTGGGACATGGGTGGCTGCAGGAGTGCAGTTGGGGCTGTAAATAAGGGGACTGTCTGAGAATGGCACAGTGGCCTCGCCGTCCCATCAGCACACACCCATCACACCCCTCTGGTCCAGCAACAGGCAAGCAGAGGCAGGAAAGCTTCTCACTCTTTTTGCTTTCAGAATAATGAAGCAACTGTCGATCACAACAGCAGCACGTGCAAAGGTTGCTCCCGGTCGAGGTAACCTACATTTTATATCCCCATCATGCTGAAATGCAGGAGCTTCCACACAGGGTCAGAGGGTGCTGTGGGTAATGGAGCAGTGAGAGGCTGTGAGAGGTGCTGAGGCTGGGAGGAGATGATGTGCTGAGGCCAGATTACCATTCCCAGACTTCTAGGGGATGAGTTGTGGGCAGAGCTGAGTGCTGGCTGCAGAATGGCAGCCTAAGAACTTGAACTTCTTCAGAGCAGCATTATACACACATGTGTGTGTACAAATCATATGTGTGTGTGTGTACATATAAATACTACTATTATTATATGCTATATGTTATTACTATACACATATTATTACCTATGTTGATGTGCAATGCAGATTAGTTTACACAATAGTTTATATAATGTATAAATATAGTGCATATTTTTATATATATGATTTTATAAAGCCTTGCATCAGAACAGAAAAGAGGAAAAAAGCAGGAGAGGGTCTACTCCCAACAAAGAGTTTGTTTCACTGAACACCCAAGAAGTTTTAGCAGAACAGAATCCAAAAGCAAAAACTCAGTTGAAAGAGAAGTAAAATAGCAGAGAACATCACCACAAAGCAAAAGTAGGCAAAATGCAGTAAGAAAAGAGAAAAACCTTCCCATGAGAGGAAAATAATGATTTTGAATTCTCCTCCCTTAAATCACCTAAACCGTGACCTGCAACAGGGAACTGAACTCTTCTCCTGGGGCTGGACTTCGGTGGGTGTGCAGGACTCTGTCCCAATCCACCTGTATGACAGGGGGCTATAAATGCTTTCCAGCTTCATGCAGACCTGCTCCTCATCCCCTCAGAATGAAGGCCTTTTCACCCCTTCCCCAGAGCAGCACGCTGCCATTGTCCTCCCCGTGGAACTTCTCCTTTCACAGCCTGTGTGACTGAGTATCAGTTTAAAGCAGCCTGTAGGGAACAGCTACATATCTGGGATGGAAACAAGATCAGCTGATTTGTTTTGCTTCAGCAGCCTACTCCTGCTCCCAGGGATGCAGGACAAGCTATCAGCTTGATTTCCAGATCCAGGAGCCTACTCTATGGAACCCGGGAGAGGAGAGAGAGAAAAACATCAATACAATTGACTGAGCAACTGGCAACAACGTTTGTTTTGACATTCAGTAAAGATATTACGCAGATGGAGCTGTTTTTCTCTTCGGCTTTAAAACACACTATTTAAAATCTGATATTTGCATTTTGGGAGGTGCATGCTCATTTACATTGAGGCTCCCTTACAATGACCTACTTTGAAGTCCCTTAATACTATCAAAACTGAGCAGAGGTCCCTCAGTGCAAAGCGATAATCGAGCTCTGCAGAGTGCACACAGCACCTGTGAAACACCGTGTTTAAACACAGAGCTGGTAGAAGCATGAAATGCCAATCCCACCATCCACCATCAGGCATCAGTGCTGGCAGAACAATTTGCCAAGAAATCATCATAAACTAGGAATTAGCAAAAAAATAAAAACCAGCCCTGTGTACACACAAGAAGGAATTTGAGAGGATGACAGAAAAATAAAACCCACTTTTTCTCTTACCTTCGGTAGCTTTATTTACAGCTGTTAATGTGCTCAGGACCTTGGAGAACTGGTCTCCGGTGTACAAGTCATGTGGCTCAAACACCTGTGAAAGAGGAACTTGGTCAGTTGAGCCCAAAACATCTCACCCTGTCTGCCTGAGCCACCCACGCTGCTGGAGGGTGACAGTGAGGATTAGGCAGCCCTGTGTGTCTCTGCAGGGGAAGGGTGTTTATTCAGGGCTGACAAGTCCCATTTCCTTTACAGCCAGAGAATTCCTGGGGCACTGCTGCGTGGGAAGGGCAGGGGGACCCGGCAGCATTTGGAGTATGACACTGGGGACAGGGAAGGAAGGAATTGATGCTGTCTGCAGAGCAGGGACTCCTCTGAAAATCAGCGAGAAGGTTATTGCTGGCCTTGGGGGAAGGAAAGATTTTGTTGCTATTTTTGTTATCGAAAGCTGAAGAGATTGAGGCTGTACATACAGATCTATGTATAAACACACACATATTTTCCACAGTAGAATTAACACACAGACAATTTTCTGCTATTGCAATATGGCATATATAGAACATTTACACTTTTCTACAGGAAGCCAAAACCAGTTATTTTATATACAAAAATTCCACCCTAAATAATTTGGTGTTGCTAAGCTTCAACGGCAAAACAGAAATACAGAGTTAGCAAAGGTTTATTTTCCGTGACTGATAACCTGGATCTTGTACACTGAGCACTTCAGAAATCACCACCAGCACAATCAGGGGCATCCTGAGTTTCCAAAACACTGCAGACCCCTCTAACACCTGAGAAATGCCCTCAACTTCATGCAGACTGCACAAATACTACCATTAAGGAAGCAAATATAAGAGATACAAAAAGTCCCTGTTAATGGTACCACCACAGCACCATCTGCTAATCCCCAAATACATGTTGTTTTGCAGATGGAGACCACAGATCCACAAACCCAACGAACACGAAAGATGATTTTAAAGCTGTCCTGGCAGACACCAGCTAATTACAAACATTTCCAATGCACTAAAGAGTGTATCCTGCTAAATAAGGACACAAGTCTTAATTACCTTTAGGGTAATTCAAACTGCTCTTTAAAATGGCCCTTTCTTGCTTTCCACATATAGCTCCTTGAGTACACTTGGCATATTTCAAACAGGAAGGGGACTGGCCTCTTCCACAGCCCTGGATGCTTGCAGCATCTCCTCCTCTCAACAGACCCACCAGTGCAGCACCAAAGTCCAACACAGGCAGGACAAACTGCTCTTTTTTGAGAATATATTCTAAAATTGAGTCAGCCACTCAACACCAGGAGGAAGCCTTTACCCTGAAGAAATCTAATCCACGCTCAGAGGGGAACAACCTTCTGTCATCACAAACATCAAAACCAGTAGCTCCACAGCTTTCATCATGTCCACTGCTCTGCACATTTTGGGGACATCACCACCTACCTTGGGCTGTTTTTGAGCTGATCTACATCACCTGCACCTGCTTGGGTTTGCTCCTTTGGACCACGCAGACCCCATCCCCTCTGCCAGCCGGTGAGTGAACTAGTTTTGCTGCCCTGCAATTGCAGGCAGCGCTGTCCGAGCGTCGCCTCCAGCCCTGAGCAGCGACAAACATTTGTGTCGCCGTGGAAAGGGAGACAGTAATGGAGAGCCCCTGGAGAGCCCCGGCGTGCACTGACCCGGCTGGCAGCTGCTGCAGGATGCGATGTTACAGTTGCACAGGAGGAAAGTAAACAGCCGGGGTGGGATGTTTGCGTGCATCTCTCTGGTGTGTCATTTTCTCAGTCATACCCTTTTCCTTCCACTTCAGTAATTCCAGAAAAACAAGTACTGCCTTGAATAAATGGGGTTTTTTTTCTAAGGACCAAAGTAGTAAAATACATTCTGAATCCTTCACTGCACAGAATAATGCTGTAAGTTCAGAGTCATCAGGCTGACAAAGTCCAGAGAAAAATGGTGGGGAGAAGGATATGCCAAAAATTCGAGCACAAAAGCAAGCAATAACATTTAGGATTTCATGAAGAAACTGTATGGAACAGCTACTGTGCAACAAAGGCAGCATGGAAAACTCTTCTGGATCAGCTACTGTAATGTAAATATATTCTGCAGCTCGCTCACAAATAAATTCAGCATACAGAAAAGTCCTCATTTACGAGCTAAAAATTACTTTTCCCAGCACAATCCATTCATAATTCCGTTCCTAACTAAAAGACAAGCTGCAGCTAGAAGACAAAGCGGAGAAAGCCTTTTTTCGCTTTTAACTCATGGAAGATCTGGTGGATGTAAGTAAAACCGCGTTTAAATCTACAGCTGTCATCTGAAGATCTCCATTAAAACGCGTTCCTGACTTCCAGAATCCCAGACCGCAGCTCCCCTCGGCGAAACGCTCCGGCTGCTCCGTCAGGCATCACACCGGGAGAGGGAAACCCTGCACTGCCGCACCGCCAGCGCTCCGCCAAAGGCAGCGGCGGGCGGGCAGGGGCCGGTGCTCCGCGACCAGAAGAGCACCCGGCTATTCGGGAAGGGCGACAAACCAAACCCGCGAGCGGCCAGCACGTCACCAGCACCCAAAATCCCGCTCCCGGCATGGGAGGTGCAGAAAAGTTCGGGGAAGCCGGGCTGTGTTTCCAGCCCGAGTCGTCCACAGTCCGACAAAACCCCCGGCAAACCCCCAGCTGATGCTAAGCCCGGAGCCCGGCGCGACTCCCCCAGCCCCGAGGAAGGAGCCGCCCGTCCCCGCCCGTCCCCGCCCGCCGGCGATGCGGCGCTCGGGGCTCCCGCTGCCCGCGGCCGGACCTGCCCGCACGTCCCGCGGCCGGAGCTCCGCCGGCACCGGCACCGGGAGCCGGGCACGGCACCGCGCTGCCTTCACCCCCTTCAGCGCGGACACCCGCGGGGATAACACCCATGGGAGCTGCCCGCAGCCCCCCCGGCCGGGCACCCCGCGGTCCCGCTCGGTACTCACGGCGGGCGGGCGGGCGCGCAGCCCCGGGGCATGGCGGCGGCGGCGGGCGGTGCTGCGGGGCGGCCGCTGCGGCTCTGACCCGGAGCCGGATCGCGGCGCGGGGAAGGGAAGGGAAGAGAAGGGAAGGGGAAGTGACAGGCGGTGCCGCCGCCCCGCTCCGCCCCGCTCCGCCGGGCGATGCGGGACCCGGGCGGGCCGTGCGGCCGCAGCTCCCTCCGCCGGCCGCGGGCGGGAGAGAGGGAAGCGGAAGGCAAAGGGGAAAGGGAGGTGGGAAAGGGAAGAAGGGAAAGGCAGGAGAAAGGGAAAAGGGAAAGGGTAAAAGTAAAGGAGAAGAGAAGAGAAGAGAAGAGAAGAGAAGAGAAGAGAAGAGAAGAGAAGAGAAGAGAAGAGAA